>CAJUYD010000030.1:90000-105000 GCA_910591665.1 Ectemnius continuus
TACATTCTTTTTAAACATTCAGGAATCGCTATCCACACTTTCTTGACCATTTCACCAGTTATGCCATCCAGCCCAGGTGCTTTTCTCATTCTCACCTTCTTTATCGCAGTCTCTACTTCTTCCCATTCAAAACTTCTGTCCATCTTCTCTACGCATTCATCACTCCTTATGTCATTCACATCTGCAGCTGGAAAAAAGGCACTCAATAAAACATTCACACTATCCTTCCAACTTTTGGTTACAATCTCACCGACTCTCATTCCACATATATTATTCCTTTTTCTCTTTCCCATACACAACTTGTACACCTCTCCCCAAGGATTCAGATTTCCCTTCACACTCACATAATCTTTCCAGTGCTTCTCTTTCGCTTCTTTCATTCCACGCTTGTATGTCTTAAATTCTTCCATATAAATATCCCATTTAGCTCTCGAGTCTGTTCCTTGTTTCTTAGCTTTCTGATACTTCTTTCGCGCTTTTCTTGCTCTCTTCCTCATTTGTTCCAATTCACGCGTCCACCATCTAAGCTTCTTCAAATTTTTGCATTCATTCACTTTCATTCTTTTATCATTCGTCTTAATCACCCATTCCGTTACCATTCTGACAATTTCAACAGCATTCATACTTCCCAAGTCTTCGAAATACGTACCATATGCCAACTCCTGCAAATCATTTATATATTTTTCCCAATCAATACCATTCGTCGACCACTTTTGCACACTCATCATATTCGCATTTTCATTCACATCGCTTTTCATTCGTATCAAAATAACATTATGGTCACTCATGCTCCAGTCATTCTTAATTTCCCAGTCAAAAGAATACCCCTCGCTTTCCTTATTAACTATACTCACATCAATATCACTCTCACCATTCGCACCGCTAAATGTAAAATATTCAGAAGGTTCATTCAACACAATCAAATCATACAACAACAGATATTCCTCCAACAGGCTACCTCGCACTTCTTTCTCTCGGCCACCAGCTCCACCCTTACTATGCCATAAGGGGGAGACAGCATTCGCATCCATACCAATAATGAACATTTTCCCATTCGTTACCTCTCTCAGCTTATCAATATACCTCAAATACTCTTCCATATTACCACCATACTGACAATACACAGACGCAACAAACATTTCTCCAAATTTTCCTTTCATCCAGACGCACACACCATACTCATTCGTACACTCTGTCACAGTCATTACTTCCAAGTTCACATCATTCACAAGAATCGCAGCTTTACATGTACACATCTCATTCGAAATAACATTCAACCCATTCGGCAATCCTCTAACACACCCATCTGACACATACGGCTCCTGTAACAGTGCCACACTTATACCATTCTCACATACAGTCATACCTAAATCACACATAACTGCATACGACCTCTGGCAATTCAACTGCAATATACGTAGTTCACATTCAGTCATTGCTAATTCTTGCAACCATTCTATCACGCATTCTCTTGTATTCAGGACATTCTTCCGATAAAATCGAGTGATTTGAAGGTAGACCTTTCATTTTGCAGTTCCTACATACAAATTCTTTCTTGCATTCTTTCATAATATGTCCATTCTCACAACACTTCTGGCACAGCTTCTCTTTCACAGGACATTCACGCATCATGTGACCATACGCAAAGCATCCAAAACACCTAGGCACAAACATAAAATCCCTCACTTTGAATGCATTCCAGTTCATATATACTCGTCCATTCGTTAATATAACATCCTTTCCTTTCATACTCAATTCAATTATTACATTGCCACACTTCGATTCTTTCTTACTACTTCTACTCACTATTCGCACTCTCTCACCGAACTCGCTTTCATTCATACACACATTCAGATTTCTCGCATACAACTCGCGCATAAACTCCTCATTCGTCGTGTCATTCGGCACATCATATACAATCAATTTCGGTCCAATCTTTCGAGGCAGTTCAACTTTCAGGCCTAAATCACCAAACTTCTTACATTCTCTTATTTTCTTTAATTCATTCTCACTCACCGTCTCAATCGCTACCCCATTCTTGGTCTTTCTCACAGCTTTCACTCTTACATCCAATGTCTTGCTCACTTCGACTAATATTTTCTCTTTCACTTTCTCACTCGACTCTTGTGCACTTTCATTCGCTGATTTCACTATCACTGCATACGTTACGCTCTTCTTATTCGCCTCACACGTATCATTCTTTGCACTATCACTCACAACTTTTGCACAGACTGGCATTCTCTCAGTCACACCAGCATAGCTCATATATCGCTCCTCAGAATCACGCTTAACCAGTTCATCTATTCTTCCTTCCAGACGTTCATTCTTACAAATCAACCCCATCATGCACTCCTCATACTCACTCACACTATTCAATATCACTTCACTCGCTGCTTTCGAAATCTTATTCACCTCATTCATCAGGAATGTTCTTAATTCCATCCCGATTTTCCGCATTCTTCTTAATTCTCTCGCACACTCACTACTACTTTCACTCTCATTATTTTCCTCATCCCTCCATTTTCTCTTTTTCAGACTTTTCACACTCTTCCCACTACACACCGATTCGCTCCTTGAAATACTTGGTCCCGCGACCACATCCTCTCTCTCGCTCAACCTTTCACTCGCACACACATCTTCAGTCTCCATACTCTCACAACTATCCTCACATCTACCATCCCCGCTCTTCTCCTTTTTTGATTTACCCCCCTTTTTCCCCGGTTTTCGAAACATATCCATTGTGTTCCCACGAGAAGGGACGAGTGTAGGTCACCCCGGAGCTTACGCCCTAACTCCGGGGAAGGCTTCGTACAACAGGGGTCGCCAGGTACCTGAGGTTGGTCGCTCGCTGCTGGTCTTCCCCCCAGCCATGCATCCCATCGCCGCGCACCATAGCTTGGGATTAGGGGGCATTTTTTATAGAGGTTGCCGTCCTCGCAGCCCAGCCAATTAAGGCAAGGCCCCCGCTCTCCGATGCCTGCAACGTACCGCCGCCACGCCCTGCGACGGTTGCTGAAGCAGACTCGGAGGTTACGGTATTAGGAGACGGATGGCGCTCATCCGCCCCCAGCTCAGGCACCCCGGGTTCGCCAAACCCGTACTGCAGGTGCCACAAGGACACCCACAGCCCCTGGGGGAAGTAGATAGGGACATGATTGTCTCTTTGAGCTTGAGGAGCCCGAAGGCATGCTCAGTCGTATGCGGGCTGAAGCCCATGCCGACAGATGTTGTGGGCGAAATTCACACTGCTTCCGGGAATTGCGCGTAGATGGAATGCGCTCGAGGCTTGGAAAAACCCCACCTTCACCATTTCTGGATCATCAGGTAGGTAGATCGTCCCAAGGGGGAGGTGAACTCACTTAGCCGCCGCGCCGGAGCCACGGACCGAGATCCGCGGCGCCGTCGCGACGTTACCAGCGGGGGCCACGAGGAGGCGGAGTCACCAGGGGGCCGAAACCCCCTCGATCTCGTACGGGCGGCGATAAGCCGGTTGTCGCACGTGCAAGTGTCGCGTAGCGGCACAAGTACGCGCGGTCCCCGAGTCGCTCTCACTGCATTCCAAAGAATGCAGTGCCCGCGAGGAGCAACTCGGGCGCTAGAGCGGGGAAACTTAAAGAAGCTAAGAATATAATTAGTGTGTGCAAGGGAGGGCGCATGTGTGTGGCTGAGGGACCCGCGGTCGAGGAAGGGTTTTCTACCTGCGGGCGCGCTCGCTCTGGTGAGCGGGCGAAGGTCGCAGGTAGCAGGCGGAGGAAGCGCGTCGCGTCGCGGTCGGGTGGGTTCGCGGAGGGTCGCGAGGGGGACCGTTACCTGCCGATCGCTCGCTCAGGCGAGCGGAACGAAGGTGCAGGTGTCGCTCGGGGAAGGGTCCACGCGGTCGCGGCCGCGTTCACGGATGGGTGAATTCCCGGTATCGCGTGAAGGGGAAGCGGAAGAGTTACCCTCCGCTCGCTCGCTCAGGCGAGCGGAACGAAGGGTGCGGGTGACAGTAGGGGAGGGGTTCACGCGGTCACGGTCACGATACCGCTCGGGACGGTTTTCTTCGCGCGGCTTAAGGGAGTTGGCGGCGAATACGCGGAACGCGGAATACGCGGGTTTGCTGACTAACGACGGAAGCGAGGGGGGCCAGGCAATACGGAGCTTCTCTAACGCGTTCACGAGATTTAGCCGAGGATGGCTCGCGAGGGGACAATCGAAAATCAAATGGGGAGCGTCGTCGGTAGCTCCGCACTGACACTTGTCGTCGAGGACGAGCAGGTGCTGTGCGAGCTTCGCGTTGAAGCAGCCGTGCCCGGTCATCAGCTGCGTGACATAATAATCGAGGGTGATCCAATCGGCGCGGACGCGGTCTCTAATTCGCGGAAAATACCGGTGGGTAATACGGCCTTTTGAACTTTCGTCCCAGAGTCGTTGCCAGGAGTCGAGGGTGGATTCGCGGAGGGATGCTTTGAGACTCGCTATTTCTTTATTGTCGGGGGGCCGCTCGAGCGGGGCGAGCGTGACAGAGCCATACTCAACCCGCCGTTGCGTTTTGAATGCGAAGAGCGCTGCGCGCTCTTTCGCGATTAATTCTATAGGAGGGTTACCGGTCAGAGTAAGAATAGCGTCAGCGGAGACGGTGCGATAAGCGCGAGACACGCGCAGGAGCGCCTGCCTCTGCGCCTGCCGCAGCCGCTTCACGTGCGCGGAAGTAATACGGTTAGCCCATCCGGGGGCACCGTATGTAATGACGGGGATAAAGACGGCGCGGTAGAGAGTAGACATGACGCGATGATTGAGGCCCCAGCTGTTTCCAGCGAGGCGGGCGAGCTTACCGAATACGCTCTTGGCTTTGCCAGTGGCGTATTCGATATGCGGGGCGATGTTGAAACGCGTTCCTATAATGGTTCCCAGATATTTGGCGGACGGCAGCATACGGATGCTGTGTTCGCCAATCTTAATTACGGGGGGACGCTTAATATCAAGAAATCCTTTGAGAAGAATCATAAAGGATTTCTTCGGAGATATTGAGAGCTTTTGCTGCTCGCACCACACTTGCAGTTTACGGGTGACTTGGTCACCAATATCCTGCAGCGCGGCACGCGAGTCAGCGGAGATGAGGACCGCGAGATCGTCGGCGTACGCGACAGTGTAGGTGGACGGGCTATGAATCGCGAGGAGAATCTCATCGAAGATGAGATTCCAAAATATGGGACCGAGGACGGAGCCTTGAGGGCAGCCTTTTGAGACTGCCTTTTCGACTCGTCCTGTGGGGGAGTTAATCTCGACGCTTCTATCTTGTAGATAGTCAGCGACGAGATTATATATATTGCGGGGACAGCTACGTTTGCGGAGATTAAGGAGGATGCTGGGCCACCAAACGTTGTCGAACGCGCCCGATATGTCGAAGAATAAACCCACGACATAGCGGGAGCGCGACCGCTCGGTGACCTCTTGCACCCTGGCAAGGGCGTGGTCAGCGGACTTGTGCCGCTTGAAGCCAAATTGCTGGGGTGACGCGAGGGGGTGGTCGTCTATTATGGGGCGAATACGCGACGCGATAAGTTTCTCAAGGGTTTTACTAAGAACGGGGAGCAAACAGATAGGCCTGTAGGACTTAGGGTCCGACGGGCTCTTCTCTGGGGATTTCAGAAGCACGCGGACGACGCCGTGCTTCCATTGTTTCGGGAAGGTTCCCTCTGTGAGGCAGAGGTTATAAAGTTCGGTCAGGTGTGACTTCAGAGAACCTGAGTGCTTTAGCATCTCAGTCTCTATGAAGTCATGACCGGGGGCCTTTTTGTTCGCGAGGGACAGAATGACACGCGTCACTTCCTCTGTCGAAAACGGCGGGGTGTCGTCCGTTTGGGTCGGCGATAGGGATTCGACACGTGCGCTGGCATGCCAGGTAGTTTCGACTCCAATATCGTCGTCGGGGATGAGCGCGGACAAAAGGGTCGTCATGGTCGCTGACCACGAGACCGTCTGGGAACCATTGTTAGCTATACCTGTGTGCACGTGTTCAGGGGAGAATTTCTCCGCCTGAATCCTGTACACAATACCGAAGGGATTGGAATTTCCGACTCTGGATACGAAATCTCTCCAGCTGCGCGCTTTCGCTCGAGCGATTTCTCTGGTGTATTCGCGGCGGAGGGTTTTATATTTTTCGAATTCGATTTCGCGGCGCGAGAGGGTTACTGAATTTTTGTATCGCCGGCACTGGCGCCGTAAGCGATAACGAAGGGCGGTAAGTTCCCGCGTCCACCACGGGGTGGAGCTGGGAAACTTGGATTTTCGCGGGATGGATTGCTCAGCCGCCGCGAGGATGAGTTCCTCGATGCGGTGGGAGAGAGAGCGGGCATCGCGGGTAAAATTCGCGTCGCGCGAGAGCAGATCATCGCAGCGTGATTCTAAGTATTCGGAGAATTTCTCCCAGTCTGCTCTAGCTGGGTTAAAGCGGGCGGTTTGTATAAACGGGCGAGGGGGATCCGGCTGGGCAACGCGGAAACTGATCACATTGTGATCGCTCGTAGTGACTCTATTATGTACGGTCCACTCATGGATGAGCTTTCCGCAGCAAGGGGTCGCGAGGGTGAGATCGATATTTGATCTGCCCCGAAGATTGTCGAACGTGGCATGGGGAGCAGGCAGATTCTGAATCCGGAGGTCATGCTGCGCGAGAAGATTCTCGAGCGCAAGACCTCTTTCATCGGTCTGCCTGCTGTGCCATAGGGAGGATTTCGCGTTAGTGTCGGCACAGATAATAATCTTCCGACCGCGGAGGGACCGCAATATAATATCGAGATGCGCGAGATAAGGCTCAATGTCATCGCAAAATTGAAAATACGCTGATACGAAGACGTATTCAGCGTGCGCGGAGGTGACCTCAACACACGTGAAGTGTGTATTCGAGAGGTTATCGATCTTGAAGGCAGTCAGCAGCGGATCGACAATGGCGATCGCTGCTTTCGGCTTCGTCGGGTTTTTGATACGCGCGAAGGTTTTCGTGTCGAATATGACACGAGTGCGCAGGCCAAGGCCGCGCACCGCGCCATTGAAAATATACGGTTCTTGAAGTAAAATGACATTGAGCTTCATATCATCCGAAACTTTACGAAGTTCGGATGTCACCGACATCGAGCCCTGTGCATTGAGCTGAGCAATCCGAAGGGCATAATGGGGGGGAGGGGGATTACCGCGGTTGAGGGGACGGCTACCTGCCATTATTGTTTACCGTAATCGACGCGGGATATATATACCTGAATGGCATGCTTATACGCGGGGCAGTCGGACGAGCGCGAGGAATGATTCGCGGGCTTGCCTGCACGTTTGCAGTTAACGCATATGGGGTCTTTTTTCGCGCGCGGGCAGGTTTTATGCGCGTGGCCGTCAGCAGCGCAGTGACCGCACGTCTCGGCTTTCGCCGAGCAGTACTTAGACACATGCCCGAACTGCTGGCAGTTATAACATCGCGTGACTCGCAGGTAATCGTGAATGGGGCACGAATTCCAGCCAATGAATACGCGACCGGACTCCTTAATCGCGTCGCGGAGCTTGGGGGAAATTTCGACAACCCACTTGGTTGTCTCGCGTTGCTTTTCGCCGATCTGGGCGACTAGGGAGAACTCTTCGGAGAATTGCTTCTGAGGGGTCGCCGCGAAGTTCTGGGAACGGATGGTCGCTAGTAATTCTTTTTGGGAGATATTCGTAGGCACGTTTGTGACGAGCATACGCGGGCGTTTACGAGCTGGGAGGGAAGCGGTGAGTCCAGCCTTCGCGAGGGCTGGATGCTGCATTACGGACGTTGCATCGGATTTATCCTGCGTCTCAATAAGGACGCCGTTATTCGCGATCGGTCGGAGGTGGCGGATTTTAATGTGCTCCTTCTCAGGGGCAAAGCTCGCGGTGAGCATACGGCGCGTGTCGTCGCTGCATTTGACAGCAGCGGGATTAGTAGGGAAAATGGTCACGACATTTCGCGGGGGGCGGATGGACGCGGGCGGGATGTCGCGGCGGGACACCTTTATCATTTCCGCATAAGAAAGAGGTTTCGCGGTGGCACTAGATGAGGTGGAGATTTTATCGCGTATTTCAGCGATATTCGCGGTCGCGGCAGAGAGGCTGGATTCTTCGATCCTTGCTAGTTTTTGACGCAGGGCGCGGTTTTCAGCTACTACGTGATCGTGGGCATGGCTCATCGCCGTGAGCTCACGGACTAGTACACTCGCGTTGTCACTCGCGATATTATTACTGGGATCCCGGCAGTAAGAAATTATGCGCATGAGCGCTGTGGCGAAGCCTACCTTATCGCTGGAGTCGGCGGCTGATGGGGGGGCGGTAGTCGGTGTGGGCGCAGCGTTATCAGCGGGCGGAGACGGCTTCGGCGCCTTCTTCTTCTTCCTCCTCTTGCTTGTCTCTTCGGCAAGCATTTCGTCGGTGTCGTGGTCGGATGACGGGAAGGCGTCACGCTTTTTGCGGCGCGCAGGAACGGGGACAGGCGCGGCGTCGCTGTCGCACTCCATGTGCGATGCTGGTTTGTGGCACGCAGACACGAATCACACACGTGAACTAGTAAACTAGCACACTAGCAGATCACCTGTCACTTCTCGCTTTCTCGGCACGTCACGTCGCTACGCGGTCGCTCGGCACTCAGGTATAAAACCCTTCGGTCGGAGCGGAGCGGAGGCACGTCTGTACTCGTCGGCAGCTCGAGACCGAATAGTAGATAGGGACATGATTGTCTCTTTGAGCTTGAGGAGCCCGAAGGCATGCTCAGTCGTATGCGGGCTGAAGCCCATGCCGACAGATGTTGTGGGCGAGATTCACACTGCTTCCGGGAATTGCGCGTAGATGGAATGCGCTCGAGGCTTGGAAAAACCCCACCTTCACCATTTCTGGATCATCAGGTAGGTAGATCGTCCCAAGGGGGAGGTGAACTCACTTAGCCGCCGCGCCGGAGCCACGGACCGAGATCCGCGGCGCCGTCGCGACGTTACCAGCGGGGGCCACGAGGAGGCGGAGTCACCAGGGGGCCGAAACCCCCTCGATCTCGTACGGGCGGCGATAAGCCGGTTGTCGCACGTGCAAGTGTCGCGTAGCGGCACAAGTACGCGCGGTCCCCGAGTCGCTCTCACTGCATTCCAAAGAATGCAGTGCCCGCGAGGAGCAACTCGGGCGCTAGAGCGGGGAAACTTAAAGAAGCTAAGCATGTAATTAGTGTGCGCAAGGGAAGGCGCATGTGTGCGGCTGAGGGACCCGCGGTCGAGGGAGGGTTTTCTACCTGCGGGCGCGCTCGCTCTGGTGAGCGGGCGAAGGTCGCAGGTAGCAGGCGGAGGAAGCGCGTCGCGTCGCGGTCGGGTGGGTTCGCGGAGGGTCGCGAGGGGGACCGTTACCTGCCGATCGCTCGCTCAGGCGAGCGGAACGAAGGTGCAGGTGTCGCTAGGGGAAGGGTCCACGCGGTCGCGGCCGCGTTCACGGATGGGTGAATTCCCGGTATCGCGCGAAGGGGAAGCGGAAGAGTTACCCTCCGCTCGCTCGCTCAGGCGAGCGGAACGAAGGGTGCGGGAGACAGTAGGGGAGGGGTTCACGCGGTCACGGTCGCGATACCGCTCGGGACGGTATTCTTCGCGCGGCTTAAGGGAGTTGGCGGCGAATACGCGGAACGCGGAATACGCGGGTTTGCTGACTAACGACGGAAGCGAGGGGGGCCAGGCAATACGGAGCTTCTCTAACGCGTTCACGAGATTTAGCCGAGGATGGCTCGCGAGGGGACAATCGAAAATCAAATGGGGAGCGTCGTCGGTAGCTCCGCACTGACACTTGTCGTCGAGGACGAGCAGGTGCTGTGCGAGCTTCGCGTTGAAGCAGCCGTGCCCGGTCAACAGCTGCGTGACATAATAGTCGAGGGTGATCCAATCGGCGCGGACGCGGTCTCTAACTCGCGGGAAATATCGGTATGTAATGCGGCCTTTTGAACTTTCGTCCCAGAGTCGTTGCCAGGAGTCGAGGGTGGATTCGCGGAGGGATGCTTTGAGACTCGCTATTTCTTTATTGTCGGGGGGCCGCTCGAGCGGGGCGAGCGTGACAGAGCCATACTCAACCCGCCGTTGCGTTTTGAATGCGAAGAGCGCTGCGCGCTCTTTCGCGATTAATTCTATAGGAGGGTTACCGGTCAGAGTAAGAATAGCGTCAGCGGAGACGGTGCGATAAGCGCGAGACACGCGCAGGAGCGCCTGCCTCTGCGCCTGCCGCAGCCGCTTCACGTGCGCGGAAGTAATACGGTTAGCCCATCCGGGGGCACCGTATGTAATGACGGGGATAAAGACGGCGCGGTAGAGAGTAGACATGACGCGATGATTGAGGCCCCAGCTGTTTCCAGCGAGGCGGGCGAGCTTACCGAATACGCTCTTGGCTTTGCCAGTGGCGTATTCGATATGCGGGGCGATGTTGAAACGCGTTCCTATAATGGTTCCCAGATATTTGGCGGACGGCAGCATACGGATGCTGTGTTCGCCAATCTTAATTACGGGGGGACGCTTAATATCAAGAAATCCTTTGAGAAGAATCGTAAAGGATTTCTTCGGAGATATTGAGAGCTTTTGCTGCTCGCACCACACTTGCAGTTTACGGGTGACTTGGTCACCAATATCCTGCAGCGCGGCACGCGAGTCAGCGGAGATGAGGACCGCGAGATCGTCGGCGTACGCGACAGTGTAGGTGGACGGGCTATGAATCGCGAGGAGAATCTCATCAAAGATGAGATTCCAAAATATGGGACCGAGGACGGAGCCTTGAGGGCAGCCTTTTGAGACTGCCTTTTCGACTCGTCCTGTGGGGGAGTTAATCTCGACGCTTCTATCTTGTAGATAGTCAGCGACGAGATTATATATATTGCGGGGACAGCTACGTTTGCGGAGATTAAGGAGGATGCTGGGCCACCAAACGTTGTCGAACGCGCCCGATATGTCGAAGAATAAACCCACGACATAGCGGGAGCGCGACCGCTCGGTGACCTCTTGCACCCTGGCAAGGGCGTGGTCAGCGGACTTGTGCCGCTTGAAGCCAAATTGCTGGGGTGACGCGAGAGGATGATCTTCTACGAGGGGGCGGATACGCGACGCGATAAGTTTTTCCAAAGCTTTGCTAAGAGCGGGAAGGAGACAGATAGGCCTGTAGGACTTAGGGTCCGACGGGCTCTTCTCTGGGGATTTCAGAAGCACGCGGACGACGCCGTGCTTCCATTGTTTCGGGAAGGTTCCCTCTGTGAGGCAGAGGTTATAAAGTTCGGTCAGGTGTGACTTCAGAGAGCCTGAGTGCTTTAGCATCTCAGTCTCTATGAAGTCATGACCGGGGGCCTTTTTGTTCGCGAGGGACAGAATGACACGCGTCACTTCCTCTGTCGAAAACGGCGGGGTGTCGTCCGTTTGGGTCGGCGATAGGGATTCGACACGTGCGCTGGCATGCCAGGTAGTTTCGACTCCAATATCGTCATCGGGGATGAGCGCGGACAAAAGGGTCGTCATGGTCGCTGACCACGAGACCGTCTGGGAACCATTGTTAGCTATACCTGTGTGCACGTGTTCAGGGGAGAATTTCTCCGCCTGAATCCTGTACACAATACCGAAGGGATTGGAATTTCCGACTCTGGATACGAAATCTCTCCAGCTGCGCGCTTTCGCTCGAGCGATTTCTCTGGTGTATTCGCGGCGGAGGGTTTTATATTTTTCGAATTCGATTTCGCGGCGCGAGAGGGTTACTGAATTTTTGTATCGCCGGCACTGGCGCCGTAAGCGATAACGAAGGGCGGTAAGTTCCCGCGTCCACCACGGGGTGGAGCTGGGAAACTTGGATTTTCGCGGGATGGATTGCTCAGCCGCCGCGAGGATGAGTTCCTCGATGCGGTGGGAGAGAGAGCGGGCATCGCGGGTAAAATTCGCGTCGCGCGAGAGCAGATCATCGCAGCGTGATTCTAAGTATTCGGAGAATTTCTCCCAGTCTGCTCTAGCTGGGTTAAAGCGGGCGGTTTGTATAAACGGGCGAGGGGGATCCGGCTGGGCAACGCGAAAACTGATCACATTGTGATCGCTCGTAGTGACTCTATTATGTACGGTCCACTCATGGATGAGCTTTCCGCAGCAAGGGGTCGCGAGGGTGAGATCGATATTTGATCTGCCCCGAAGATTGTCGAACGTGGCATGGGGAGCAGACAGATTCTGAATCCGGAGGTCATGCTGCGCGAGAAGATTCTCGAGCGCAAGACCTCTTTCATCGGTCTGCCTGCTGTGCCATAGGGAGGATTTCGCGTTGGTGTCGGCACAGATAATAATCTTCCGACCGCGGAGGGACCGCAATATAATATCGAGATGCGCGAGATAAGGCTCAATGTCATCGCAAAATTGAAAATACGCTGATACGAGGACGTATTCAGCGTGCGCGGAGGTGACCTCAACACACGTGAAGTGTGTATTCGAGAGGTTATCGATCTTGAAAGCAGTTAGCAGTGGATCGACAATGGCGATCGCTGCTTTCGGCTTCGTCGGGTTTTTAATACGCGCGAAGATTTTCGTGTCAAATATGACACGAGTGCGCAGGCCGAGGCCGCGCACCGCGCCATTGAATAAATACGGTTCTTGAATTAAAATGACACTGAGCTTCATATCATCCGAAACTTTACGAAGTTCGGATGTCACCGACATCGAGCCCTGTGCATTGAGCTGAGCAATCCGAAGGGCATGATGGGGGGGAGGGGGGTTATCGCGGTTCGATGGGTGACTACCTGCCATTAGAGCTTTCCGTAGTCGACGCGGGAGATATATACCTGCAAAGCGTGTTTATACGCGGGGCAATCGGAGGAGCGTGACGAATGATTCGCGGGTTTTCCTGCACGCTTGCAGTTGACGCAGACGGGATCTTTTTTAGCGCGCGGGCAATTTTTGTGGGCATGGCCATCGGCAGCGCAGTGTCCGCACGACTCGGTTTTCGCCGAGCAGTACTTGGACACGTGCCCGAACTGCTGGCAATTGTAACAACGCGTGACTCTAAGGTAGTCGTGCACGGGGCACGAGTTCCAGCCGATAAAGACACGGCCGGATTCTTTAACCGCGTCGCGAAGTTTCGGTGAGATTTCGACAACCCATTTGGTTGTCTCGCGGTTTTTATCGCCGGTTTGGGCAACAAGGGAGAATTCTTCTGTGAATTGTTTTTGAGGGACTGTGGGGAAGTTCTGAGAGCGGATCGTCGCGAGTAGCTCTTTTTGTGAGGTGGTGGCCGGTACGTTAGTGAGGAGCATACGCGGGCGTTTACGGGCGGGGAGGGTGGCGGTGAGTCCGGCCTTCGCGAGGGCCGGATGCTCAAGAACGGAAGCGGCGTCGGCTTTCCCGTGTGTCTCGACGAGGACACCGTTGTTTGCGATGGAACGCAGATTTCTGATTTTAATGTTGTTTTTCTCAGGGGCGAAGCTAGCGGTGAGAATGCGACGCGTGTCATCGCTGCACTTGACGGTAGTCGGGTCTTTTGGAAAAATTGTGACGACGTTTTTCGGTGGTCGAATGGCGGCGGGCGCAATATCGCGGCGGGACACTTTTATCATGTCGGCGTAGGTAACTGGTTTCGCAGGGACGACGGCGGAGGATATTTTCGCCCGAATATCGGCGATGCTGGCGGTCGCGGCGGAGAGACTAGAATCTTCGATTTTGGAAATCTTCTGTCGGAGGGCGCGGTTCTCGGCTACCACGTGGTCGTGGGCGTGGCTCAACGCGGTTAATTCGCGCACTAATACGTCGGCGTTTTTGCGTTCGATGTCGTTTACGGGGTCGCGGCAGAAGGTAATGATACGCATAAGTGTAGTCGCGAATCCTACCTCTTTGTTGTCCAGAGCGGGGGCGGCGGTGGTCGGTGCTTCAGTGGTTTCGTATTTCGGTGAGTTTTTCGGCGCCTTCTTTTTCTTTCGCCGATTGCTCGGCTCCTCTGCTGGGATATCATCGGTATCCCGGTCGCTTGACGGGAACGCTTCCCGTTTTTTGCGGCGTGCGGGGACGGGGAGG
This sequence comes from Ectemnius continuus, assembly GCA_910591665.1. Classification (NCBI taxonomy): domain Eukaryota; kingdom Metazoa; phylum Arthropoda; class Insecta; order Hymenoptera; family Crabronidae; genus Ectemnius; species Ectemnius continuus. The sequence continues at coordinate 104,019 of CAJUYD010000030.1, forward strand.
GGCGCGGCGTCACTATCGCACTCCATGTGCGATGTTGGGCTTGTAGCACAATCCACACACGTGAAATAAATTCACTAACAGATCACCAAAGAGATCACCTGTCACTTCTAGCTTTCTCGGCACGTCACGTCGCTGCGCGGTCGCTCGGAACTCAGGTATAAAACCCTTTGGTCGGAGCGGAGCGGAGGCACGTCCGTACTCGTCGGCAGCTCGAGACCGAATAGTAGATAGGGACAGAGGGAATCTCGTTAATCCATTCATGCGCGTCACTAATTAGATGACGAGGCATTTGGCTACCTTAAGAGAGTCATAGTTACTCCCGCCGTTTACCCGCGCTTATTTGAATTTCTTCACGTTGACATTCAGAGCACTGGGCAGAAATCACATTGCGTCAACACCCGCGAGGGCCATCGCAATGCTTTGTTTTAATTAGACAGTCGGATTCCCCTAGTCCGTGCCAGTTCTGAGCTGAGCGTTGAATGGCGGCCGAAGAGGACTGGAGAGGCCCGCGAGGGGCCCCAGAAGCCTCGCAGCAAGGAAGATCCGCGGGAGGCCAAGGCACGGGACCGAGCTCGGATCCTGGGACGTTTCCGACCCGCTCTCCTCGCCCAGGCCCGGCACGTCAGCCAGACCCGCTTCCCTACCAAGCCCGACACGCCCCGCTCCTCAGAGCCAATCCTTATTCCGAAGTTACGGATCCAATTTGCCGACTTCCCTTACCTACATTATTCTATCGACTAGAGGCTCTTTACCTTGGAGACCTGCTGCGGATATGGGTACGAACCGGCGCGACACCTCCACGTGGCCCTCTCCTGGATTTTCAAGGTCCGAGGGGAAGATCCGGACACCGCCGCAACTGCGGTGCTCTTCGCGCTCCAAACCCTATCTCCCTGCTAGAGGTTTCCAGGGAACTCGAACGCTTATACAGAAAAGAAAACTCTTCCCGGATCTCCCGACGGCGTCTCCAGGTCATTTTGGGTTA
>CAJUYD010000031.1:0-29204 GCA_910591665.1 Ectemnius continuus
AGGTTCAGATGCGCAGAAGCAGAGTATTCGATTACAAGCTCCATTACCATGGTGTAAATGCATATTATGTGTAAATAACATTCTAAATTACGCTTTCTATGTCATTTTACAAAGAAAACACTGATTGTTGCCAAAATTAGAGGTTCAGATGCGCAGACACTGGGTATTCGATTACAAGCTCCATTACCATGGTATAAACGCATATTATGTGTAAATGACATTCTAAATGACGCTTTCTACGTCATTTTACAAAGAAAACACTCATTGTTGCTAAAATCAGCACTAGAGATACGCAGAACCAGAGTATTCGATTACAAGCTCCATTACCATGGTGTAAATGCATATTATGTGTAAATAACATTCTAAATTACGCTTTCTACGTCATTTTTACAAAGAAAACACTCATTGTTGCCAAAATTAAAGGTTCAGATGCGCAGAAACAGGGTATTCGATTCCAAGCTCCATCAGCATGATAGAAAATGCGTATCATGTGTATATAACATGGTAAATTACGCTTTCTACGTCAGTTTACAGAGAAAACACTCATTGTTGCCAAAATAAGAGTTTCAGATGCGCAGAAGCAGAGTATTCGATTACAAGCTCCATTACCATGGTATAAACGCATATTATGTGTAAATAACATTCTAAGTTACGCTTTCTACGTCAGTTGACAAAGAAAACACTCATTGTTGCCAAAATCAGCACTGGAGATGCGCAGAACCAGAGTATTCGATTACAAGCTCCATTACCATGGTGTAAATGCATATTATGTGTAAATAACATTCTAAATTACGCTTTCTACGTCATTTTACAAAGAAAACACTCATTGTTGCCAAAATCAGAGGTTCAGATGCGCAGAAGCAGAGTATTCGATTACAAGCTCCATTACCATGGTGTAAATGCGTATTGTGTGTAAATAACATTCTAAATTACGCTTTCTACGTCATTTTACAAAGAAAACACTCATTGTTGCCAAAATCAGCACTGGAGATGCGCAGAACCAGAGTATTCGATTACAAGCTCCATTACCATGGTGTAAATGCATATTATGTGTAAATAACATTCTAAATTACGCTTTCTACGTCATTTTACAAAGAAAACACTCATTGTTGCCAAAATTAGAGGTTCAGATGCGCAGACACTGGGTATTCGATTACAAGCTCCATTAGCGTGATAGAAAATGCCTATTATATGTATATAACATAGTAAATTACGCTTTCTACGTCAGTTGACAAAGAAAACACTCATTGTTGCCAAAATAAGAGGTTCAGATGCGCAGAAGCAGAGTATTCGATTACAAGCTCCATTACCATGGTATAAACGCATATTATGTGTAAATAACATTCTAAATGACGCTTTCTACGTCATTTTACAAAGAAAACACTCATTGTTGCCAAAATCAGCACTGGAGATGCGCAGAACCAGAGTATTCGATTACAAGCTCCATTACCATGGTGTAAATGCATATTAAGTGTAACTAACATTCTAAATTACGCTTTCTACGTCATTTTACAAAGAAAACACTCATTGTTGCAAAATCAGAGGTTCAGATGCGCAGAAGCAGAGTATTCGATTACAAGCTGCATTACCACGGTATAAACGCATATTATGTGTAAATAACATTCTAAATGACGCTTTCTACGTCATTTTACAAAGAAAACACTCATTGTTGCTAAAATCAGCACTAGAGATGCGCAGAACCAGAGTATTCGATTACAAGCTCCATTACCATGGTGTAAATGCATATTATGTGTAAATAACATTCTAAATTACGCTTTCTACGTCATTTTACAAAGAAAACACTCATTGTTGCCAAAATCAGAGGTTCAGATGCGCAGAAGCAGAGTATTCGATTACAAGCTCCATTACAATGGCGTAAATGCATATTATGTGTAAATAACATTCTAAATTACGCTTTCTACGTCATTTTACAAAGAAAACACTCATTGTCGCCAAAATCAGAGGTTCAGATGCGCAGAAACAGGGTATTCGATTACAAGCTCCATTAGCGTGATAGAAAATGCGTATTATATATATATAACATGGTAAATTACGCTTTCTACGTCAGTTTACAAAGAAAACACTCATTGTTGCCAAAATAAGAGGTTCAGATGCGCAGAAGCTGAGTATTCGATTACAAGCTCCATTACCATGGTGTAAATGCATATTATGTGTAAATAACATTCTAAATTACGCTTTCTACGTCATTTTACAAAGAAAACACTCATTGTTGCCAAAATTAAAGGTTCAGATGCGCAGAAACAGGGTATTCGATTCCAAGCTCCATCAGCATGATAGAAAATGCGTATCATGTGTATATAACATGGTAAATTACGCTTTCTACGTCAGTTTACAGAGAAAACACTCATTGTTGCCAAAATAAGAGTTTCAGATGCGCAGAAGCAGAGTATTCGATTACAAGCTCCATTACCATGGTATAAACGCATATTATGTGTAAATAACATTCTAAGTTACGCTTTCTACGTCAGTTGACAAAGAAAACACTCATTGTTGCCAAAATCAGCACTGGAGATGCGCAGAACCAGAGTATTCGATTACAAGCTCCATTACCATGGTGTAAATGCATATTATGTGTAAATAACATTCTAAATTACGCTTTCTACGTCATTTTACAAAGAAAACACTCATTGTTGCCAAAATCAGAGGTTCAGATGCGCAGAAGCAGAGTATTCGATTACAAGCTCCATTACCATGGTGTAAATGCGTATTGTGTGTAAATAACATTCTAAATTACGCTTTCTACGTCATTTTACAAAGAATACACTCATTGTTGCCAAAATCAGCACTGGAGATGCGCAGAACCAGAGTATTCGATTACAAGCTCCATTACCATGGTGTAAATGCATATTATGTGTAAATAACATTCTAAATTACGCTTTCTACGTCATTTTACAAAGAAAACACTCATTGTTGCCAAAATTAGAGGTTCAGATGCGCAGACACTGGGTATTCGATTACAAGCTCCATTAGCGTGATAGAAAATGCCTATTATATGTATATAACATAGTAAATTACGCTTTCTACGTCAGTTGACAAAGAAAACACTCATTGTTGCCAAAATAAGAGGTTCAGATGCGCAGAAGCAGAGTATTCGATTACAAGCTCCATTACCATGGTATAAACGCATATTATGTGTAAATAACATTCTAAATGACGCTTTCTACGTCATTTTACAAAGAAAACACTCATTGTTGCCAAAATCAGCACTGGAGATGCGCAGAACCAGAGTATTCGATTACAAGCTCCATTACCATGGTGTAAATGCATATTAAGTGTAACTAACATTCTAAATTACGCTTTCTACGTCATTTTACAAAGAAAACACTCATTGTTGCAAAATCAGAGGTTCAGATGCGCAGAAGCAGAGTATTCGATTACAAGCTGCATTACCACGGTATAAACGCATATTATGTGTAAATAACATTCTAAATGACGCTTTCTACGTCATTTTACAAAGAAAACACTCATTGTTGCTAAAATCAGCACTAGAGATGCGCAGAACCAGAGTATTCGATTACAAGCTCCATTACCATGGTGTAAATGCATATTATGTGTAAATAACATTCTAAATTACGCTTTCTACGTCATTTTACAAAGAAAACACTCATTGTTGCCAAAATCAGAGGTTCAGATGCGCAGAAGCAGAGTATTCGATTACAAGCTCCATTACAATGGCGTAAATGCATATTATGTGTAAATAACATTCTAAATTACGCTTTCTACGTCATTTTACAAAGAAAACACTCATTGTCGCCAAAATCAGAGGTTCAGATGCGCAGAAACAGGGTATTCGATTACAAGCTCCATTAGCGTGATAGAAAATGCGTATTATATATATATAACATGGTAAATTACGCTTTCTACGTCAGTTTACAAAGAAAACACTCATTGTTGCCAAAATAAGAGGTTCAGATGCGCAGAAGCTGAGTATTCGATTACAAGCTCCATTACCATGGTATAAACGCATATTATGTGTAAATAACATTCTAAATGACGCTTTCTACGTCATTTTACAAAGAAAACACTCATTGTTGCCAAAATCAGAGGTTCAGATGCGCAGAAGCAGAGTATTCGATTACAAGCTCCATTACCATGGTGTAAATGCATATTATGTGTAAATAACATTCTAAATTACGCTTTCTACGTCATTTTACAAAGAAAACACTGATTGTTGCCAAAATTAGAGGTTCAGATGCGCAGACACTGGGTATTCGATTACAAGCTCCATTACCATGGTATAAACGCATATTATGTGTAAATAACATTCTAAATGACGCTTTCTACGTCATTTTACAAAGAAAACACTCATTGTTGCTAAAATCAGCACTAGAGATGCGCAGAACCAGAGTATTCGATTACAAGCTCCATTACCATGGTGTAAATGCATATTATGTGTAAATAACATTCTAAATTACGCTTTCTACGTCATTTTACAAAGAAAACACTCATTGTTGCCAAAATTAAAGGTTCAGATGCGCAGAAACAGGGTATTCGATTCCAAGCTCCATCAGCATGATAGAAAATGCGTATCATGTGTATATAACATGGTAAATTACGCTTTCTACGTCAGTTTACAGAGAAAACACTCATTGTTGCCAAAATAAGAGTTTCAGATGCGCAGAAGCAGAGTATTCGATTACAAGCTCCATTACCATGGTATAAACGCATATTATGTGTAAATAACATTCTAAGTTACGCTTTCTACGTCAGTTGACAAAGAAAACACTCATTGTTGCCAAAATCAGACGTTCAGATGCGCAGAAACAGGGTATTCGATTACAAGCTCCATTACCATGGTGTAAATGCGTATTATGTGTAAATAACATTCTAAATTACGCTTTCTACGTCATTTTACAAAGAAAACACTCATTGTTGCCAAAATCAGTACTGGAGATGCGCAGAACCAGAGTATTCGATTACAAGCTCCATTACCATGGTGTAAATGCATATTATGTGTAAATAACATTCTAAATTACGCTTTCTACGTCATTTTACAAAGAAAACACTCATTGTTGCCAAAATTAGAGGTTCAGATGCGCAGACACTGGGTATTCGATTACAAGCTCCATTAGCGTGATAGAAAATGCCTATTATATGTATATAACATAGTAAATTACGCTTTCTACGTCAGTTGACAAAGAAAACACTCATTGTTGCCAAAATAAGAGGTTCAGATGCGCAGAAGCAGAGTATTCGATTACAAGCTCCATTACCATGGTGTAAATGCATATTATGTGTAAATAACATTCTAAATTACGCTTTCTACGTCATTTTACAAAGAAAACACTCATTGTTGCAAAATCAGAGGTTCAGATGCGCAGAAGCAGAGTATTCGATTACAAGCTGCATTACCACGGTATAAACGCATATTATGTGTAAATAACATTCTAAATGACGCTTTCTACGTCATTTTACAAAGAAAACACTCATTGTTGCCAAAATCAGAGGTTCAGATGCGCAGAACCAGAGTATTCGATTACAAGCTCCATTACCATGGTGTAAGTGCATATTATGTGTAAATAACATTCTAAATTACGCTTTCTACGTCATTTTACAAAGAAAACACTGATTGTTGCCAAAATTAGAGGTTCAGATGCGCAGACACTGGGTATTCGATTACAAGCTCCATTACCATGGTATAAACGCATATTATGTGTAAATAACATTCTAAATGACGCTTTCTACGTCATTTTACAAAGAAAACACTCATTGTTGCTAAAATCAGCACTAGAGATGCGCAGAACCAGAGTATTCGATTACAAGCTCCATTACCATGGTGTAAATGCATATTATGTGTAAATAACATTCTAAATTACGCTTTCTACGTCATTTTACAAAGAAAACACTCATTGTTGCCAAAATCAGAGGTTCAGATGCGCAGAAGCAGAGTATTCGATTACAAGCTCCATTACCATGGTGTAAATGCATATTATGTGTAAATAACATTCTAAATTACGCTTTCTACGTCATTTTACAAAGAAAACACTCATTGTTGCCAAAATTAAAGGTTCAGATGCGCAGAAACAGGGTATTCGATTCCAAGCTCCATCAGCATGATAGAAAATGCGTATCATGTGTATATAACATGGTAAATTACGCTTTCTACGTCAGTTTACAGAGAAAACACTCATTGTTGCCAAAATAAGAGTTTCAGATGCGCAGAAGCAGAGTATTCGATTACAAGCTCCATTACCATGGTATAAACGCATATTATGTGTAAATAACATTCTAAGTTACGCTTTCTACGTCAGTTGACAAAGAAAACACTCATTGTTGCCAAAATCAGACGTTCAGATGCGCAGAAACAGGGTATTCGATTACAAGCTCCATTACCATGGTGTAAATGCGTATTATGTGTAAATAACATTCTAAATTACGCTTTCTACGTCATTTTACAAAGAAAACACTCATTGTTGCCAAAATCAGTACTGGAGATGCGCAGAACCAGAGTATTCGATTACAAGCTCCATTACCATGGTGTAAATGCATATTATGTGTAAATAACATTCTAAATTACGCTTTCTACGTCATTTTACAAAGAAAACACTCATTGTTGCCAAAATTAGAGGTTCAGATGCGCAGACACTGGGTATTCGATTACAAGCTCCATTAGCGTGATAGAAAATGCCTATTATATGTATATAACATAGTAAATTACGCTTTCTACGTCAGTTGACAAAGAAAACACTCATTGTTGCCAAAATAAGAGGTTCAGATGCGCAGAAGCAGAGTATTCGATTACAAGCTCCATTACCATGGTATAAACGCATATTATGTGTAAATAACATTCTAAATGACGCTTTCTACGTCATTTTACAAAGAAAACACTCATTGTTGCCAAAATCAGCACTGGAGATGCGCAGAACCAGAGTATTCGATTACAAGCTCCATTACCATGGTGTAAATGCATATTATGTGTAAATAACATTCTAAATTACGCTTTCTACGTCATTTTACAAAGAAAACACTCATTGTTGCAAAATCAGAGGTTCAGATGCGCAGAAGCAGAGTATTCGATTACAAGCTGCATTACCACGGTATAAACGCATATTATGTGTAAATAACATTCTAAATGACGCTTTCTACGTCATTTTACAAAGAAAACACTCATTGTTGCCAAAATCAGAGGTTCAGATGCGCAGAACCAGAGTATTCGATTACAAGCTCCATTACCATGGTGTAAATGCATATTATGTGTAAATAACATTCTAAATTACGCTTTCTACGTCATTTTACAAAGAAAACACTGATTGTTGCCAAAATTAGAGGTTCAGATGCGCAGACACTGGGTATTCGATTACAAGCTCCATTACCATGGTATAAACGCATATTATGTGTAAATAACATTCTAAATGACGCTTTCTACGTCATTTTACAAAGAAAACACTCATTGTTGCTAAAATCAGCACTAGAGATGCGCAGAACCAGAGTATTCGATTACAAGCTCCATTACCATGGTGTAAATGCATATTATGTGTAAATAACATTCTAAATTACGCTTTCTACGTCATTTTACAAAGAAAACACTCATTGTTGCCAAAATCAGAGGTTCAGATGCGCAGAAGCAGAGTATTCGATTACAAGCTCCATTACCATGGTGTAAATGCATATTATGTGTAAATAACATTCTAAATTACGCTTTCTACGTCATTTTACAAAGAAAACACTCATTGTTGCAAAATCAGAGGTTCAGATGCGCAGAAGCAGAGTATTTGATTACAAGCTGCATTACCACGGTATAAACGCATATTATGTGTAAATAACATTCTAAATGACGCTTTCTACGTCATTTTACAAAGAAAACACTCATTGTTGCTAAAATCAGCACTAGAGATGCGCAGAACCAGAGTATTCGATTACAAGCTCCATTACCATGGTGTAAATGCATATTATGTGTAAATAACATTCTAAATTACGCTTTCTACGTCATTTTACAAAGAAAACACTCATTGTTGCCAAAATCAGAGGTTCAGATGCGCAGAAGCAGAGTATTCGATTACAAGCTCCATTACCATGGTATAAACGCATATTATGTGTAAATAACATTCTAAATGACGCTTTCTACGTCATTTTACAAAGAAAACACACATTGTTGCTAAAATCAGCACTAGAGATGCGCCGAAGCAGAGTATTCGATTACAAGCTCCATTACAATGGCGTAAATGCATATTATGTGTAAATAACATTCTAAATTACGCTTTCTACGTCATTTTACAAAGAAAACACTCATTGTCGCCAAAATCAGAGGTTCAGATGCGCAGAAACAGGGTATTCGATTACAAGCTCCATTAGCGTGATAGAAAATGCGTATTATATATATATAACATGGTAAATTACGCTTTCTACGTCAGTTTACAAAGAAAACACTCATTGTTGCCAAAATAAGAGGTTCAGATGCGCAGAAGCTGAGTATTCGATTACAAGCTCCATTACCATGGTATAAACGCATATTATGTGTAAATAACATTCTAAATGACGCTTTCTACGTCATTTTACAAAGAAAACACTCATTGTTGCCAAAATCAGAGGTTCAGATGCGCAGAAGCAGAGTATTCGATTACAAGCTCCATTACCATGGTGTAAATGCATATTATGTGTAAATAACATTCTAAATTACGCTTTCTACGTCATTTTACAAAGAAAACACTGATTGTTGCCAAAATTAGAGGTTCAGATGCGCAGACACTGGGTATTCGATTACAAGCTCCATTAGCGTGATAGAAAATGCCTATTATATGTATATTGTTAAAGAGAATAATCATAATGCTCGCAAGTATCTTAAAGTTACCGCGTGCGTGTACAAGAGGCGAGAGGGCGCTAATAGGACCCAGAGGCCCTCGCTCGAAACGTGGGCAGCGTGCTTCGGCCTCTTCCGGCTCGGACTGGGTAAGCGTGCGCACGTGTATAAAACCAAAGACTAATAATAAGAGCTTTTTTTCTTTGTTGTATTGTTCACTTTGTTAAATATAAGTTTGTGCAGTTTAATAGGATAGATACAGGTTAATCTAAAATATATTACTAATAAGTTAATAATAACATTGGTCTCTCTTCTATCTTCCCTATTCATCGCTTCCATAATCTAAACTTGAACAGGTTATGGGCCCAGACACGGCAATTAGTGAATAATAAAATAAAAACGAGTAAAAGATAGTTGTTGGAAAAGGGAGGATTGAAGTGAATAAAAGGAGAGCATTATTAGGGAGAGGTAAAAATAAAAATCCAGAAATGGCGTTGCAATTAGAAGATCTGACGAACGTAGAAAAACTACAAGACGCGGAGAATTTCCAGCTCTGGAAATTTCAATTAAAAATAATATTAGAAGCAAACGGACTGTATGATGTAGTTATAAAACTCGACCCTGAGGAAAAAAGAGATGAGGCTTGGAAAAAGAACGACGCGAGCGCAAAGAAATTAATAGTAACGACAATCAGTAAAAGACCCTTAATACACGTGTTAGATTGTCAGACTGCGAACGAAATGTGGATAAAACTTCAAAGAATCTACGAAAGGGAAAGTGAACAACAGAAATGTAATCTGCTTCAGGCATTTTATAGTAAGACATATAGTAAAGGTGAAGATATCGCGACATATATTAGTAGCCTTAAAAATGTAGTGTATAGGTTAAATGCGTTGGATGCGAAAATAGATGATAGCATGTTAATTTCAAAGATACTAGCGACATTGCCTGAGGGATATAGACATTTTGTGAGCGCGTGGGAGTCTGCAGAGAAGAAAGAAAAGACTATTGAGAAATTGACTGCAAGGCTGATAGCTGAAGAGGCAAGAACCTCACTGAAGGAACAAGAAGCGGAACAAGTTGCCTTCAAAGCGACAGACAAGACATGTTATAAATGTAAGAAACATGGTCACTTGGCGAGGACATGCCCACAGGCATCCAAAGAAGGTAACAAAGGACCAGTACGGTGTTATACATGTAACAAGACAGGTCATATTGCAAAGATGTGTGAAGAAACACAGAAGAAGACTGAGCGAAGATGTTCAATATGTAAGAAGACAAACCATATTGAGAAGAACTGCTATTTCAGGGATAAGAAAGGAAAAACCAAGAGTCCTGATAGAGTAGCACTCTTGACAGCTGAAGGAAATCCACAAAGTGCATGGATCGTTGACTCAGGGAGCAGCTCCAACATGACAAATGACAGAACAAATATGCAAGACCTGAAGGAATTAAATGTAAAAATAGGAGTAGCTAAATCAATGGAATCCATGGAAGCAAGAGCAAAAGGGAGAATGATTTTTGATGAATGCACACTTGAAGAGGTGTTATATGTACCAGATCTGACTGCGAATCTTCTGTCAGTAAACAGCATCACTAAAAATGATGGAGAAGTGCTATTTACCAAGGAAGGTGTGACAATTAGTCACGATAAAAAGGTAATAGCGGAAGGGGAAAAATTAAAAAATGGATTGTTTCAAGTGAACCTGAAATCAGAGCAGACTCAGAGCTCCTATCTAACTAAGGATGATAAAACTGGAGTGGAAGCCTGGCATCGCAAGTTAGGACATCTGAGCTGTGGAAACATAAAGAAACTAATAACCCTGTCAGAAGGCTTAAAACTAACACAAAAGGAAATTAAAGACTGGGATTCACTCTGCACAACATGTGAGGAAGCCAAACAAACACGAAATAAATTTGGTGAGGCAAGAACAAGGGCAACCAGACCTCTGCAAATAATACACACTGATCTATGTGGTCCAGTGAATCCTACCACGTGGGATGGGAACAGGTATTTCATAACATTCCTGGATGACTACACTCATTTTGCCATGGTATTCTTATTAAAGAACAAGTATGAAGTTCCGGAAATAATAAAAGAATTTGTCGAAAGGGTGGAAGCAAAGTGGAATCTAAGAGTGTCAAAGCTCAGGTGTGACAACGGAGGAGAGTATATAAATCAACACGTACTGAAATGGACAAAAATGAAAGGAATAACAATAGACAATACGATCCCATACACACCACAGCTTAACGGAAGAGCAGAAAGACTAAATAGAACCCTGATGGACAAAGTAAGGTCACTACTGTTTGACTCTGGTTTGAAAAAGGAAATGTGGGGGGAAGCGATATATACATCTGCATACCTGCTAAATAGATCGCCAACAGATACACTAGACGTGACACCGTACGAGATGTGGGAAGGTCGAAAACCTGACATTAGAAACCTACAACAGTTTGGGTGTAATACTCATGCAAAGGTATTAGGACCTTTAAAGAAATTAGATGTGAGGAGTAAAAAACTCATCTTCGTCGGCTATGCTCCAACTGGTTACAGATTATGGAACCCGGAAAGGAGGAACATAACGATTGCACGAGACGTGAAGTTTGAAGCTATAGCACAGAGAGATAGCGAAACGAAGAAGACAAGAATAATAAGACTCATCAAGAAACCAGAAGAGGACGAAGAAAAAGAACAATACTCCGAACAAGAACAAGAAGGAACGTCCACAGGTGAAGAACAAGAGGAGGACAGCGAAGAGTATAGCGATGCGGTGGAAGAGCGGACAATTGATCAAGAAGAGACGAATCAGGAACCAAGAAGAAGTAAAAGGGTAACAGCCCCTCCGGATAGATACGGTTACTGTGCTTTATTGACCTATAAAGAAGCAACTACCGGTCCAGACAAACATATGTGGATAAATGCGATAAACGAAGAGAAAGATTCCTTAAACAAAAATGAAACATGGGAAGAAATAGATGCTCGAGAACTTATACAACGAAAGCCCTTGACAGGAAAATGGGTATTCAAGATAAAGCAAGACGGCACATACAAAGCCAGGTTGGTAGTAAGAGGATTCGAGCAGAAAGAAGGAATCGATTATTATGAGACATTCAGTCCGGTAATGAGTGCAACTGCGATAAGGAGTATTTTTGCTGTGGCTGTTGTGAAGAGATACAAGATCGTAACCTTCGACATAAAAACAGCGTTTCTGTATGGCTCTCTGGAGGAAGATGTGTATATGTATCCCCCGGAAGGATACAATCAAGATGGAAAACTGTTTAAGCTTAAAAAGGCTCTGTATGGACTAAAACAGGCTCCTTTGAGATGGAACGTTAGATTCACAACTTACTTGAAAACTAAAGGATTTCAGCAACTGAAGAGCGACCAGTGCCTGTTTGTGAAGAGAAAAGGAGAAGTAACACTAGGGATATATGTGGATGATGGAATTCTTATAGGAGAGGATCAGAAGGAGCTTGACACAATTATAGGAGACTTAAATAAAGAATTTGAAATGAAGGTAATGCGGGAACCATATACGTTTGTAGGTCTGGAAGTACAAACAAATGGAGAACAAATAAAACTCGGGCAGAAAGAATACCTGCAAAGAATGCTGAAGAAATATGAGATGGACAGCTCGAAACCAGTGAGTATTCCACTCATACAAAATAACAGTAACAGTACGAAACACAGAAAATTAACTTATCCCTATAGAGAGGTAATAGGAAGTCTACTGTACCTCTCTACTAAAACAAGACCGGATATCTCATACGCAGTAGGTTACTGCAGCAGATACATAGAAGAATATACAAAAGAAAGCGTAAATGATGTCAAACACATCATGAAATACCTAAATGGAAATCGGAGTTTGGGGATTGAATACAGAAGCAATGCAAGAATGGACCTGATAGAGGCATACTGTGATTCGGATTATGCTGGAGATGTGGAAACAAGAAAAAGCACTACAGGATTTGTGATATTCTTTGGTGGGGGTCCCATAAGTTGGTGCTCTAGGAAGCAATCTATTATAGCGCAATCAAGCACAGAGGCGGAGTACATAGCGGCTGCAAAATGCTGTAAGGAATTGCTGTATCTGAAAACCCTGATAGAAGAGTTAACAGGGAGCGAAGTATTCGTCGAACTGAATATCGACAACCAAAGCGCAATATCATTGATGTCAAACGGAGTGTTCAACAAGAGGTCGAAACACATCGACGTTAAATATAGGTTCGTGCATGACCTGGTTAAGAGCAATAAAATTAGGCTTAAATATTGTCCGACCAACAATCAGACGGCGGATGTACTGACTAAACCGTTAAACAAACAAAAATTTGAAAACTGTAGAATTAAGTTAATGAATTAGCTCGCATAAGATTAAGAGGTAGTGTTAAAGAGAATAATCATAATGCTCGCAAGTATCTTAAAGTTACCGCGTGCGTGTACAAGAGGCGAGAGGGCGCTAATAGGACCCAGAGGCCCTCGCTCGAAACGTGGGCAGCGTGCTTCGGCCTCTTCCGGCTCGGACTGGGTAAGCGTGCGCACGTGTATAAAACCAAAGACTAATAATAAGAGCTTTTTTTCTTTGTTGTATTGTTCACTTTGTTAAATATAAGTTTGTGTAGTTTAATAGGATAGATACAGGTTAATCTAAAATATATTACTAATAAGTTAATAATAACATTGGTCTCTCTTCTATCTTCCCTATTCATCGCTTCCATAATCTAAACTTGAACAGGTTATGGGCACGGTACAGGTTAATCTAAAATATATTACTAATAAGTTAATAATAACATTGGTCTCTCTTCTATCTTCCCTATTCATCGCTTCCATAATCTAAACTTGAACAGGTTATGGGCCCAGACACGGCAATTAGTGAATAATAAAATAAAAACGAGTAAAAGATAGTTGTTGGAAAAGGGAGGATTGAAGTGAATAAAAGGAGAGCATTATTAGGGAGAGGTAAAAATAAAAATCCAGAAATGGCGTTGCAATTAGAAGATCTGACGAACGTAGAAAAACTACAAGACGCGGAGAATTTCCAGCTCTGGAAATTTCAATTAAAAATAATATTAGAAGCAAACGGACTGTATGATGTAGTTATAAAACTCGACCCTGAGGAAAAAAGAGATGAGGCTTGGAAAAAGAACGACGCGAGCGCAAAGAAATTAATAGTAACGACAATCAGTAAAAGACCCTTAATACACGTGTTAGATTGTCAGACTGCGAACGAAATGTGGATAAAACTTCAAAGAATCTACGAAAGGGAAAGTGAACAACAGAAATGTAATCTGCTTCAGGAATTTTATAGTAAGACATATAGTAAAGGTGAAGATATCGCGACATATATTAGTAGCCTTAAAAAAAGTAGTGTATAGGTTAAATGCGTTGGATGCGAAAATAGATGATAGCATGTTAATTTCAAAGATACTAGCGACATTGCCTGAGGGATATAGACATTTTGTGAGCGCGTGGGAGTCTGCAGAGAAGAAAGAAAAGACTATTGAGAAATTGACTGCAAGGCTGATAGCTGAAGAGGCAAGAACCTCACTGAAGGAACAAGAAGCGGAACAAGTTGCCTTCAAAGCGACAGACAAGACATGTTATAAATGTAAGAAACATGGTCACTTGGCGAGGACATGCCCACAGGCATCCAAAGAAGGTAACAAAGGACCAGTACGGTGTTATACATGTAACAAGACAGGTCATATTGCAAAGATGTGTGAAGAAACACAGAAGAAGACTGAGCGAAGATGTTCAATATGTAAGAAGACAAACCATATTGAGAAGAACTGCTATTTCAGGGATAAGAAAGGAAAAACCAAGAGTCCTGATAGAGTAGCACTCTTGACAGCTGAAGGAAATCCACAAAGTGCATGGATCGTTGACTCAGGGAGCAGCTCCAACATGACAAATGACAGAACAAATATGCAAGACCTGAAGGAATTAAATGTAAAAATAGGAGTAGCTAAATCAATGGAATCCATGGAAGCAAGAGCAAAAGGGAGAATGATTTTTGATGAATGCACACTTGAAGAGGTGTTATATGTACCAGATCTGACTGCGAATCTTCTGTCAGTAAACAGCATCACTAAAAATGATGGAGAAGTGCTATTTACCAAGGAAGGTGTGACAATTAGTCACGATAAAAAGGTAATAGCGGAAGGGGAAAAATTAAAAAATGGATTGTTTCAAGTGAACCTGAAATCAGAGCAGACTCAGAGCTCCTATCTAACTAAGGATGATAAAACTGGAGTGGAAGCCTGGCATCGCAAGTTAGGACATCTGAGCTGTGGAAACATAAAGAAACTAATAACCCTGTCAGAAGGCTTAAAACTAACACAAAAGGAAATTAAAGACTGGGATTCACTCTGCACAACATGTGAGGAAGCCAAACAAACACGAAATAAATTTGGTGAGGCAAGAACAAGGGCAACCAGACCTCTGCAAATAATACACACTGATCTATGTGGTCCAGTGAATCCTACCACGTGGGATGGGAACAGGTATTTCATAACATTCCTGGATGACTACACTCATTTTGCCATGGTATTCTTATTAAAGAACAAGTATGAAGTTCCGGAAATAATAAAAGAATTTGTCGAAAGGGTGGAAGCAAAGTGGAATCTAAGAGTGTCAAAGCTCAGGTGTGACAACGGAGGAGAGTATATAAATCAACACGTACTGAAATGGACAAAAATGAAAGGAATAACAATAGACAATACGATCCCATACACACCACAGCTTAACGGAAGAGCAGAAAGACTAAATAGAACCCTGATGGACAAAGTAAGGTCACTACTGTTTGACTCTGGTTTGAAAAAGGAAATGTGGGGGGAAGCGATATATACATCTGCATACCTGCTAAATAGATCGCCAACAGATACACTAGACGTGACACCGTACGAGATGTGGGAAGGTCGAAAACCTGACATTAGAAACCTACAACAGTTTGGGTGTAATACTCATGCAAAGGTATTAGGACCTTTAAAGAAATTAGATGTGAGGAGTAAAAAACTCATCTTCGTCGGCTATGCTCCAACTGGTTACAGATTATGGAACCCGGAAAGGAGGAACATAACGATTGCACGAGACGTGAAGTTTGAAGCTATAGCACAGAGAGATAGCGAAACGAAGAAGACAAGAATAATAAGACTCATCAAGAAACCAGAAGAGGACGAAGAAAAAGAACAATACTCCGAACAAGAACAAGAAGGAACGTCCACAGGTGAAGAACAAGAGGAGGACAGCGAAGAGTATAGCGATGCGGTGGAAGAGCGGACAATTGATCAAGAAGAGACGAATCAGGAACCAAGAAGAAGTAAAAGGGTAACAGCCCCTCCGGATAGATACGGTTACTGTGCTTTATTGACCTATAAAGAAGCAACTACCGGTCCAGACAAACATATGTGGATAAATGCGATAAACGAAGAGAAAGATTCCTTAAACAAAAATGAAACATGGGAAGAAATAGATGCTCGAGAACTTATACAACGAAAGCCCTTGACAGGAAAATGGGTATTCAAGATAAAGCAAGACGGCACATACAAAGCCAGGTTGGTAGTAAGAGGATTCGAGCAGAAAGAAGGAATCGATTATTATGAGACATTCAGTCCGGTAATGAGTGCAACTGCGATAAGGAGTATTTTTGCTGTGGCTGTTGTGAAGAGATACAAGATCGTAACCTTCGACATAAAAACAGCGTTTCTGTATGGCTCTCTGGAGGAAGATGTGTATATGTATCCCCCGGAAGGATACAATCAAGATGGAAAACTGTTTAAGCTTAAAAAGGCTCTGTATGGACTAAAACAGGCTCCTTTGAGATGGAACGTTAGATTCACAACTTACTTGAAAACTAAAGGATTTCAGCAACTGAAGAGCGACCAGTGCCTGTTTGTGAAGAGAAAAGGAGAAGTAACACTAGGGATATATGTGGATGATGGAATTCTTATAGGAGAGGATCAGAAGGAGCTTGACACAATTATAGGAGACTTAAATAAAGAATTTGAAATGAAGGTAATGCGGGAACCATATACGTTTGTAGGTCTGGAAGTACAAACAAATGGAGAACAAATAAAACTCGGGCAGAAAGAATACCTGCAAAGAATGCTGAAGAAATATGAGATGGACAGCTCGAAACCAGTGAGTATTCCACTCATACAAAATAACAGTAACAGTACGAAACACAGAAAATTAACTTATCCCTATAGAGAGGTAATAGGAAGTCTACTGTACCTCTCTACTAAAACAAGACCGGATATCTCATACGCAGTAGGTTACTGCAGCAGATACATAGAAGAATATACAAAAGAAAGCGTAAATGATGTCAAACACATCATGAAATACCTAAATGGAAATCGGAGTTTGGGGATTGAATACAGAAGCAATGCAAGAATGGACCTGATAGAGGCATACTGTGATTCGGATTATGCTGGAGATGTGGAAACAAGAAAAAGCACTACAGGATTTGTGATATTCTTTGGTGGGGGTCCCATAAGTTGGTGCTCTAGGAAGCAATCTATTATAGCGCAATCAAGCACAGAGGCGGAGTACATAGCGGCTGCAAAATGCTGTAAGGAATTGCTGTATCTGAAAACCCTGATAGAAGAGTTAACAGGGAGCGAAGTATTCGTCGAACTGAATATCGACAACCAAAGCGCAATATCATTGATGTCAAACGGAGTGTTCAACAAGAGGTCGAAACACATCGACGTTAAATATAGGTTCGTGCATGACCTGGTTAAGAGCAATAAAATTAGGCTTAAATATTGTCCGACCAACAATCAGACGGCGGATGTACTGACTAAACCGTTAAACAAACAAAAATTTGAAAACTGTAGAATTAAGTTAATGAATTAGCTCGCATAAGATTAAGAGGTAGTGTTAAAGAGAATAATCATAATGCTCGCAAGTATCTTAAAGTTACCGCGTGCGTGTACAAGAGGCGAGAGGGCGCTAATAGGACCCAGAGGCCCTCGC
Source organism: Ectemnius continuus (assembly GCA_910591665.1). Classification (NCBI taxonomy): domain Eukaryota; kingdom Metazoa; phylum Arthropoda; class Insecta; order Hymenoptera; family Crabronidae; genus Ectemnius; species Ectemnius continuus. The sequence continues at coordinate 17,736 of CAJUYD010000031.1, forward strand.
TCGAAACGTGGGCAGCGTGCTTCGGCCTCTTCCGGCTCGGACTGGGTAAGCGTGCGCACGTGTATAAAACCAAAGACTAATAATAAGAGCTTTTTTTCTTTGTTGTATTGTTCACTTTGTTAAATATAAGTTTGTGTAGTTTAATAGGATAGATACAGGTTAATCTAAAATATATTACTAATAAGTTAATAATAACATTGGTCTCTCTTCTATCTTCCCTATTCATCGCTTCCATAATCTAAACTTGAACAGGTTATGGGCACGGTACAGGTTAATCTAAAATATATTACTAATAAGTTAATAATAACATTGGTCTCTCTTCTATCTTCCCTATTCATCGCTTCCATAATCTAAACTTGAACAAATGGAGCTTGTAATCGAATACCCTGCTTCTGCGCATCTGAACCTCTGATTTTAGCAACAATGAGTGTTTTCTTTGTAAACTGACGTAGAAAGCGTAATTTACCATATTATATATATATAATACGCATTTTCTATCACGCTAATGGAGCTTGTAATCGAATACCCAGTGTCTGCGCATCTGAACCTCTAATTTTGGCAACAATCAGTGTTTTCTTTGTAAAATGACGTAGAAAGCGTAATTTAGAATGTTATTTACACATAATATGCATTTACGCCATTGTAATGGAGCTTGTAATCGAATACTCTGCTTCGGCGCATCTCTAGTGCTGATTTTAGCAACAATGTGTGTTTTCTTTGTAAAATGACGTAGAAAGCGTCATTTAGAATGTTATTTACACATAATATGCGTTTATACCATGGTAATGGAGCTTGTAATCGAATACTCAGCTTCTGCGCATCTGAACCTCTTATTTTGGCAACAATGAGTGTTTTCTTTGTAAACTGACGTAGAAAGCGTAATTTACCATGTTATATATATATAATACGCATTTTCTATCACGCTAATGGAGCTTGTAATCGAATACCCTGTTTCTGCGCATCTGAACCTCTGATTTTGGCGACAATGAGTGTTTTCTTGGTAAAATGACGTAGAAAGCGTAATTTAGAATGTTATTTACACATAATATGCGTTTATACCATGGTAATGGAGCTTGTAATCGAATACTCTGCTTCTGCGCATCTGAAACTCTTATTTTGGCAACAATGAGTGTTTTCTCTGTAAACTGACGTAGAAAGCGTAATTTACCATGTTATATACACATGATACGCATTTTCTATCATGCTGATGGAGCTTGGAATCGAATACCCTGTTTCTGCGCATCTGAACCTTTAATTTTGGCAACAATGAGTGTTTTCTTTGTAAAATGACGTAGAAAGCGTAATTTAGAATGTTATTTACACATAATATGCATTTACACCATGGTAATGGAGCTTGTAATCGAATACTCTGCTTCTGCGCATCTGAACCTCTGATTTTGGCAACAATGAGTGTTTTCTTTGTAAAATGACGTAGAAAGCGTAATGTAGAATGTTATTTACACATAATATGCATTTAGACCATGGTAATGGAGCTTGTAATCGAATACTCTGGTTCTGCGCATCTCTAGTGCTGATTTTAGCAACAATGAGTGTTTTCTTTGTAAAATGACGTAGAAAGCGTAATTTAGAATGTTATTTACACATAATATGCATTTACACCATGGTAATGGAGCTTGTAATGGAATACTCTGGTTCTGCGCATCTCCAGTGCTGATTTTGGCAACAATGAGTGTTTTCTTTGTAAAATGACGTAGAAAGCGTCATTTAGAATGTTATTTACACATAATATGCGTTTATACCATGGTAATGGAGCTTGTAATCGAATACTCAGCTTCTGCGCATCTGAACCTCTTATTTTGGCAACAATGAGTGTTTTCTTTGTAAACTGACGTAGAAAGCGTAATTTACCATGTTATATATATATATAATACGCATTTTCTATCACGCTAATGGAGCTTGTAATCGAATACCCTGTTTCTGCGCATCTGAACCTCTGATTTTGGCGACAATGAGTGTTTTCTTTGTAAAATGACGTAGAAAGCGTAATTTAGAATGTTATTTACACATAATATGCATTTACGCCATTGTAATGGAGCTTGTAATCGAATACTCTGCTTCGGCGCATCTCTAGTGCTGATTTTAGCAACAATGTGTGTTTTCTTTGTAAAATGACGTAGAAAGCGTCATTTAGAATGTTATTTACACATAATATGCGTTTATACCATGGTAATGGTGCTTGTAATCGAATACTCTGCTTCTGCGCATCTGAACCTCTGATTTTGGCAACAATGAGTGTTTTCTTTGTAAAATGACGTAGAAAGCGTAATTTAGAATGTTATTTACACATAATATGCATTTACACCATGGTAATGGAGCTTGTAATCGAATACTCTGGTTCTGCGCATCTCCAGTGCTGATTTTGGCAACAATGAGTGTTTTCTTTGTAAAATGACGTAGAAAGCGTAATTTAGAATCTTATTTACACATAATACGCATTTACACCATGGTAATGGAGCTTGTAATCGAATACCCTGTTTCTGCGCATCTGAACGTCTGATTTTGGCAACAATGAGTGTTTTCTTTGTCAACTGACGTAGAAAGCGTAACTTAGAATGTTATTTACACATAATATGCGTTTATACCATGGTAATGGAGCTTGTAATCGAATACTCTGCTTCTGCGCATCTGAAACTCTTATTTTGGCAACAATGAGTGTTTTCTCCGTAAACTGACGTAGAAAGCGTAATTTACCATGTTATATACACATGATACGCATTTTCTATCATGCTGATGGAGCTTGGAATCGAATACCCTGTTTCTGCGCATCTGAACCTTTAATTTTGGCAACAATGAGTGTTTTCTTTGTAAAATGACGTAGAAAGCGTAATTTAGAATGTTATTTACACATAATATGCATTTACACCATGGGTAATGGAGCTTGTAATCGAATACTCTGCTTCTGCGCATCTGAACCTCTGATTTTGGCAACAATGAGTGTTTTCTTTGTAAAATGACGTAGAAAGCGTCATTTAGAATGTTATTTACACATAATATGCATTTACACCATGGTAATGGAGCTTGTAATCGAATACTCTGCTTCTGCGCATCTGAACCTCTGATTTTGGCAACAATGAGTGTTTTCTTTGTAAAATCACGTAGAAAGCGTAATTTAGAATGTTATTTACACATAATATGCATTTACACCATGGTAATGGAGCTTGTAATCGAATACTCTGGTTCTGCGCATCTCTAGTGCTGATTTTAGCAACAATGAGTGTTTTCTTTGTAAAATGACGTAGAAAGCGTCATTTAGAATGTTATTTACACATAATATGCATTTACACCATGGTAATGGAGCTTGTAATCGAATACTCTGCTTCTGCGCATCTGAACCTCTGATTTTGGCAACAATGAGTGTTTTCTTTGTAAACTGACGTAGAAAGCGTAATTTACCATGTTATATATATATAATACGCATTTTCTATCACGCTAATGGAGCTTGTAATCGAATACCTTGTTTCTGCGCATCTGAACCTCTGATTTTGGCAACAATGAGTGTTTTCTTTGTAAAATGACGTAGAAAGCGTCATTTAGAATGTTATTTACACATAATATGCGTTTACGCCATGGTAATGGAGCTTGTAATCGAATACTCTGGTTCTGCGCATCTCTAGTGCTGATTTTAGCAACAATGAGTGTTTTCTTTGTAAAATGACGTAGAAAGCGTCATTTAGAATGTTATTTACACATAATATGCGTTTATACCATGGTAATGGAGCTTGTAATCGAATACTCTGCTTCTGCGCATCTGAACCTCTTATTTTGGCAACAATGAGTGTTTTCTTTGTAAACTGACGTAGAAAGCGTAATTTACCATGTTATATATATATAATACGCATTTTCTATCACGCTAATGGAGCTTGTAATCGAATACCTTGTTTCTGCGCATCTGAACCTCTGATTTTGGCGACAATGAGTGTTTTCTTTGTAAAATGACGTAGAAAGCGTAATTTAGAATGTTATTTACACATAATATGCGTTTACGCCATGGTAATGGAGCTTGTAATCGAATACTCTGGTTCTGCGCATCTCTAGTGCTGATTTTAGCAACAATGAGTGTTTTCTTTGTAAAATGACGTAGAAAGCGTCATTTAGAATGTTATTTACACATAATATGCGTTTACGCCATGGTAATGGAGCTTGTAATCGAATACTCTGGTTCTGCGCATCTCTAGTGCTGATTTTAGCAACAATGAGTGTTTTCTTTGTAAAATGACGTAGAAAGCGTCATTTAGAATGTTATTTACACATAATATGCGTTTATACCATGGTAATGGAGCTTGTAATCGAATACCCAGTGTCTGCGCACCTGAACCTCTAATTTTGGCAACAATCAGTGTTTTCTTTGTAAAATGACGTAGAAAGCGTAATTTAGAATGTTATTTACACATAATATGCATTTACACCATGGTAATGGAGCTTGTAATCGAATACTCTGCTTCTGCGCATCTGAACCTCTGATTTTGGCAACAATGAGTGTTTTCTTTGTAAACTGACGTAGAAAGCGTAATTTACCATGTTATATATATATAATACGCATTTTCTATCACGCTAATGGAGCTTGTAATCGAATACCCTGTTTCTGCGCATCTGAACCTCTGATTTTGGCGACAATGAGTGTTTTCTTTGTAAAATGACGTAGAAAGCGTAATTTAGAATGTTATTTACACATAATATGCATTTACGCCATTGTAATGGAGCTTGTAATCGAATACTCTGCTTCGGCGCATCTCTAGTGCTGATTTTAGCAACAATGTGTGTTTTCTTTGTAAAATGACGTAGAAAGCGTCATTTAGAATGTTATATACATATAATACGCATTTTCTATCACGCTAATGGAGCTTGTAATCGAATACTCTGCTTCTGCGCATCTGAACCTCTTATTTTGGCAACAATGAGTGTTTTCTTTGTAAACTGACGTAGAAAGCGTAATTTACCATGTTATATATATATAATACGCATTTTCTATCACGCTAATGGAGCTTGTAATCGAATACCCTGTTTCTGCGCATCTGAACCTCTGATTTTGGCGACAATGAGTGTTTTCTTTGTAAAATGACGTAGAAAGCGTAATTTAGAATGTTATTTACACATAATATGCATTTACGCCATGGTAATGGAGCTTGTAATCGAATACTCTGGTTCTGCGCATCTCTAGTGCTGATTTTAGCAACAATGAGTGTTTTCTTTGTAAAATGACGTAGAAAGCGTCATTTAGAATGTTATTTACACATAATATGCGTTTATACCATGGTAATGGAGCTTGTAATCGAATACCCAGTGTCTGCGCATCTGAACCTCTAATTTTGGCAACAATCAGTGTTTTCTTTGTAAAATGACGTAGAAAGCGTAATTTAGAATGTTATTTACACATAATATGCATTTACACCATGGTAATGGAGCTTGTAATCGAATACTCTGCTTCTGCGCATCTGAACCTCTGATTTTGGCAACAATGAGTGTTTTCTTTGTAAAATGACGTAGAAAGCGTCATTTAGAATGTTATTTACACATAATATGCGTTTATACCATGGTAATGGAGCTTGTAATCGAATGCTCTGCTTCTGCGCATCTGAACCTCTTATTTTGGCAACAATGAGTGTTTTCTTTGTAAACTGACGTAGAAAGCGTAATTTACCATGTTATATATATATAATACGCATTTTCTATCACGCTAATGGAGCTTGTAATCGAATACCTTGTTTCTGCGCATCTGAACCTCTGATTTTGGCGACAATGAGTGTTTTCTTTGTAAAATGACGTAGAAAGCGTAATTTAGAATGTTATTTACACATAATATGCATTTACGCCATGGTAATGGAGCTTGTAATCGAATACTCTGCTTCGGCGCATCTCTAGTGCTGATTTTAGCAACAATGTGTGTTTTCTTTGTAAAATGACGTAGAAAGCGTCATTTAGAATGTTATTTACACATAATATGCGTTTATACCATGGTAATGGAGCTTGTAATCGAATACTCTGCTTCTGCGCATCTCTAGTGCTGATTTTAGCAACAATGAGTGTTTTCTTTGTAAAATGACGTAGAAAGCGTCATTTAGAATGTTATTTACACATAATATGCGTTTACGCCACGGTAATGGAGCTTGTAATCGAATACTCTGGTTCTGCGCATCTCTAGTGCTGATTTTAGCAACAATGAGTGTTTTCTTTGTAAAATGACGTAGAAAGCGTCATTTAGAATGTTATTTACACATAATATGCGTTTATACCATGGTAATGGAGCTTGTAATCGAATACCCAGTGTCTGCGCACCTGAACCTCTAATTTTGGCAACAATCAGTGTTTTCTTTGTAAAATGACGTAGAAAGCGTAATTTAGAATGTTATTTACACATAATATGCATTTACACCATGGTAATGGAGCTTGTAATCAAATACTCTGCTTCTGCGCATCTGAACCTCTGATTTTGGCAACAATGAGTGTTTTCTTTGTAAACTGACGTAGAAAGCGTAATTTACCATGTTATATATATATAATACGCATTTTCTATCACGCTAATGGAGCTTGTAATCGAATACCCTGTTTCTGCGCATCTGAACCTCTGATTTTGGCGACAATGAGTGTTTTCTTTGTAAAATGACGTAGAAAGCGTAATTTAGAATGTTATTTACACATAATATGCATTTACGCCATGGTAATGGAGCTTGTAATCGAATACTCTGCTTCGGCGCATCTCTAGTGCTGATTTTAGCAACAATGTGTGTTTTCTTTGTAAAATGACGTAGAAAGCGTAATTTAGAATGTTATTTACACATAATATGCATTTACACCATGGTAATGCAGCTTGTAATCGAATACTCTGCTTCTGCGCATCTGAACCTCTGATTTTGTCAACAATGAGTGTTTTCTTTGTAAAATGACGTAGAAAGCGTCATTTAGAATGTTATTTACACATAATATGCGTTTATACCATGGTAATGGAGCTTGTAATCGAATACCCAGTGTCTGCGCATCTGAACCTCTAATTTTGGCAACAATCAGTGTTTTCTTTGTAAAATGACGTAGAAAGCGTAATTTAGAATGTTATTTACACATAATATGCATTTACACCATGGTAATGGAGCTTGTAATCGAATACTCTGCTTCTGCGCATCTGAACCTCTGATTTTGGCAACAATGAGTGTTTTCTTTGTAAAATGACGTAGAAAGCGTCATTTAGAATGTTATTTACACATAATATGCGTTTATACCATGGTAATGGAGCTTGTAATCGAATACCCAGTGTCTGCGCATCTGAACCTCTAATTTTGGCAACAATCAGTGTTTTCTTTGTAAAATGACGTAGAAAGCGTAATTTAGAATGTTATTTACACATAATATGCATTTACACCATGGTAATGGAGCTTGTAATCGAATACCCAGTGTCTGCGCACCTGAACCTCTAATTTTGGCAACAATCAGTGTTTTCTTTGTAAAATGACGTAGAAAGCGTCATTTAGAATGTTATTTACACATAATATGCGTTTATACCATGGTAATGGAGCTTGTAATCGAATACCCAGTGTCTGCGCATCTGAACCTCTAATTTTGGCAACAATCAGTGTTTTCTTTGTAAAATGACGTAGAAAGCGTAATTTAGAATGTTATTTACACATAATATGCATTTACACCATGGTAATGGAGCTTGTAATCGAATACTCTGCTTCTGCGCATCTGAACCTCTGATTTTGGCAACAATGAGTGTTTTCTTTGTAAAATGACGTAGAAAGCGTCATTTAGAATGTTATTTAAACATAATATGCGTTTATACCATGGTAATGGAGCTTGTAATCGAATACTCTGCTTCTGCGCATCTGAACCTCTTATTTTGGCAACAATGAGTGTTTTCTTTGTAAACTGACGTAGAAAGCGTAATTTACCATGTTATATATATATAATACGCATTTTCTATCACGCTAATGGAGCTTGTAATCGAATACTCTGCTTCTGCGCATCTGAACCTCTTATTTTGGCAACAATGAGTGTTTTCTTTGTCAACTGACGTAGAAAGCGTAATTTACCATGTTATTTACATATAATACGCATTTTCTATCACGCTAATGGAGCTTGTAATCGAATACCTTGTTTCTGCGCATCTGAACCTCTGATTTTGGCGACAATGAGTGTTTTCTTTGTAAAATGACGTAGAAAGCGTAATTTAGAATGTTATTTACACATAATATGCGTTTACGCCATGGTAATGGAGCTTGTAATCGAATACTCTGGTTCTGCGCATCTCTAGTGCTGATTTTAGCAACAATGAGTGTTTTCTTTGTAAAATGACGTAGAAAGCGTCATTTAGAATGTTATTTACACATAATATGCGTTTACGCCATGGTAATGGAGCTTGTAATCGAATACTCTGGTTCTGCGCATCTCTAGTGCTGATTTTAGCAACAATGAGTGTTTTCTTTGTAAAATGACGTAGAAAGCGTCATTTAGAATGTTATTTACACATAATATGCGTTTATACCATGGTAATGGAGCTTGTAATCGAATACCCAGTGTCTGCGCACCTGAACCTCTAATTTTGGCAACAATCAGTGTTTTCTTTGTAAAATGACGTAGAAAGCGTAATTTAGAATGTTATTTACACATAATATGCATTTACACCATGGTAATGGAGCTTGTAATCGAATACTCTGCTTCTGCGCATCTGAACCTCTGATTTTGGCAACAATGAGTGTTTTCTTTGTAAACTGACGTAGAAAGCGTAATTTACCATGTTATATATATATAATACGCATTTTCTATCACGCTAATGGAGCTTGTAATCGAATACCCTGTTTCTGCGCATCTGAACCTCTGATTTTGGCGACAATGAGTGTTTTCTTTGTAAAATGACGTAGAAAGCGTAATTTAGAATGTTATTTACACATAATATGCATTTACGCCATGGTAATGGAGCTTGTAATCGAATACTCTGCTTCGGCGCATCTCTAGTGCTGATTTTAGCAACAATGTGTGTTTTCTTTGTAAAATGACGTAGAAAGCGTCATTTAGAATGTTATATACATATAATACGCATTTTCTATCACGCTACTGGAGCTTGTAATCGAATACTCTGCTTCTGCGCATCTGAACCTCTTATTTTGGCAACAATGAGTGTTTTCTTTGTAAACTGGCGTAGAAAGCGTAATTTACCATGTTATATATATATAATACGCATTTTCTATCACGCTAATGGAGCTTGTAATCGAATACCCTGTTTCTGCGCATCTGAACCTCTGATTTTGGCGACAATGAGTGTTTTCTTTGTAAAATGACGTAGAAAGCGTAATTTAGAATGTTATTTACACATAATATGCATTTACGCCATGGTAATGGAGCTTGTAATCGAATACTCTGGTTCTGCGCATCTCTAGTGCTGATTTTAGCAACAATGAGTGTTTTCTTTGTAAAATGACGTAGAAAGCGTCATTTAGAATGTTATTTACACATAATATGCGTTTATACCATGGTAATGGAGCTTGTAATCGAATACCCAGTGTCTGCGCATCTGAACCTCTAATTTTGGCAACAATCAGTGTTTTCTTTGTAAAATGACGTAGAAAGCGTAATTTAGAATGTTATTTACACATAATATGCATTTACACCATGGTAATGGAGCTTGTAATCGAATACTCTGCTTCTGCGCATCTGAACCTCTGATTTTGGCAACAATGAGTGTTTTCTTTGTAAAATGACGTAGAAAGCGTCATTTAGAATGTTATTTACACATAATATGCGTTTATACCATGGTAATGGAGCTTGTAATCGAATGCTCTGCTTCTGCGCATCTGAACCTCTTATTTTGGCAACAATGAGTGTTTTCTTTGTAAACTGACGTAGAAAGCGTAATTTACCATGTTATATATATATAATACGCATTTTCTATCACGCTAATGGAGCTTGTAATCGAATACCTTGTTTCTGCGCATCTGAACCTCTGATTTTGGCGACAATGAGTGTTTTCTTTGTAAAATGACGTAGAAAGCGTAATTTAGAATGTTATTTACACATAATATGCATTTACGCCATGGTAATGGAGCTTGTAATCGAATACTCTGCTTCGGCGCATCTCTAGTGCTGATTTTAGCAACAATGTGTGTTTTCTTTGTAAAATGACGTAGAAAGCGTCATTTAGAATGTTATTTACACATAATATGCGTTTATACCATGGTAATGGAGCTTGTAATCGAATACTCTGCTTCTGCGCATCTCTAGTGCTGATTTTAGCAACAATGAGTGTTTTCTTTGTAAAATGACGTAGAAAGCGTCATTTAGAATGTTATTTACACATAATATGCGTTTACGCCACGCTAATGGAGCTTGTAATCGAATACTCTGGTTCTGCGCATCTCTAGTGCTGATTTTAGCAACAATGAGTGTTTTCTTTGTAAAATGACGTAGAAAGCGTCATTTAGAATGTTATTTACACATAATATGCGTTTATACCATGGTAATGGAGCTTGTAATCGAATACCCAGTGTCTGCGCACCTGAACCTCTAATTTTGGCAACAATCAGTGTTTTCTTTGTAAAATGACGTAGAAAGCGTAATTTAGAATGTTATTTACACATAATATGCATTTACACCATGGTAATGGAGCTTGTAATCAAATACTCTGCTTCTGCGCATCTGAACCTCTGATTTTGGCAACAATGAGTGTTTTCTTTGTAAACTGACGTAGAAAGCGTAATTTACCATGTTATATATATATAATACGCATTTTCTATCACGCTAATGGAGCTTGTAATCGAATACCCTGTTTCTGCGCATCTGAACCTCTGATTTTGGCGACAATGAGTGTTTTCTTTGTAAAATGACGTAGAAAGCGTAATTTAGAATGTTATTTACACATAATATGCATTTACGCCATTGTAATGGAGCTTGTAATCGAATACTCTGCTTCGGCGCATCTCTAGTGCTGATTTTAGCAACAATGTGTGTTTTCTTTGTAAAATGACGTAGAAAGCGTAATTTAGAATGTTATTTACACATAATATGCATTTACACCATGGTAATGCAGCTTGTAATCGAATACTCTGCTTCTGCGCATCTGAACCTCTGATTTTGGCAACAATGAGTGTTTTCTTTGTAAAATGACGTAGAAAGCGTCATTTAGAATGTTATTTACACATAATATGCGTTTATACCATGGTAATGGAGCTTGTAATCGAATACCCAGTGTCTGCGCATCTGAACCTCTAATTTTGGCAACAATCAGTGTTTTCTTTGTAAAATGACGTAGAAAGCGTAATTTAGAATGTTATTTACACATAATATGCATTTACACCATGGTAATGGAGCTTGTAATCGAATACTCTGCTTCTGCGCATCTGAACCTCTGATTTTGGCAACAATGAGTGTTTTCTTTGTAAAATGACGTAGAAAGCGTCATTTAGAATGTTATTTACACATAATATGCGTTTATACCATGGTAATGGAGCTTGTAATCGAATACCC
>CAJUYD010000031.1:29704-69016 GCA_910591665.1 Ectemnius continuus
GTGTAAATGCATATTATGTGTAAATAACATTCTAAATGACGCTTTCTACGTCATTTTACAAAGTAAACACTCATTGTTGCCAAAATCAGAGGTTCAGATGCGCAGAAGCAGGGTATTCGATTACAAGCTCCATTAGCGTGATAGAAAATGCGTATTATATGTAAATAACATGGTAAATTACGCTTTCTACGTCAGTTTACAGAGAAAACACTCATTGTTGCCAAAATAAGAGGTTCAGATGCGCAGAAGCAGAGTATTCGATTACAAGCTCCCATTACCATGGTATAAACGCATATTATGTGTAAATAACATTCTAAAATGACGCTTTCTACGTCATTTTACAAAGAAAACACTCATTGTTGCCAAAATCAGAGGTTCAGATGCGCAGAAACAGGGTATTCGATTCCAAGCTCCATTAGCATGATAGAAAATGCGTATCATGTGTATATAACATGGTAAATTACGCTTTCTACGTCAGTTTACAGAGAAAACACTCATTGTTGCCAAAATAAGAGGTTCAGATGCGCAGAAGCAGAGTATTCGATTACAAGCTCCATTACCATGGTATAAACGCATATTATGTGTAAATAACATTCTAAATGACGCTTTCTACGTCATTTTACAAAGAAAACACTCATTGTTGCCAAAATCAGAGGTTCAGATGCGCAGAAGCAGGGTATTCGATTACAAGCTCCATTAGCGTGATAGAAAATGCGTATTATATGTATATAACATGGTAAATTACGCTTTCTACGTCAGTTTACAAAGAAAACACTCATTGTTGCCAAAATCAGAGGTTCAGATGCGCAGAACCAGAGTATTCGATTACAAGCTCCATTACCATGGTGTAAATGCATATTATGTGTAAATAACATTCTAAATTACGCTTTCTACGTCATTTTACAAAGAAAACACTCATTGTTGCCAAAATCAGAGGTTCAGATGCGCAGAAGCAGAGTATTCGATTACAAGCTCCATTACCATGGTGTAAATGCATATTATGTGTAAATAACATTCTAAATTACGCTTTCTACGTCATTTTACAAAGAAAACACTGATTGTTGCCAAAATTAGGGGTTCAGATGCGCAGACACTGGGTATTCGATTACAAGCTCCATGAGCATGATAGAAAATGCGTATCATGTCTATATAACATGGTAAATTACGCTTTCTACGTCAGTTTACAAAGAAGACACACATTGTTGCCAAAATAAGAGGTTCAGATGCGCAGAAGCAGAGTATTCGATTACAAGCTCCATTACCATGGTATAACCGCATATTATGTGTAAATAACATTCTAAATGACGCTTTCTACGTCATTTTACAAAGAAAACACTCATTGTTGCCAAAATCAGCACTGGAGATGCGCAGAAACAGGGTATTCGATTACAAGCTCCATTACCATGGTGTAAATGCGTATTATGTGTAAATAACATTCTAAATTACGCTTTCTACGTCATTTTACAAAGAAAACACTCATTGTTGCCAAAATCAAAGGTTCAGATGCGCAGAAACAGGGTATTCGATTCCAAGCTCCATTAGCATCATAGAAAATGCGTATCATGTGTATATAACATGGTAAATTACGCTTTCTACGTCATTTTACAAAGAAAACACTCATTGTTGCCAAAATCAGAGGTTCAGATGCGCAGAAGCAGGGTATTCGATTACAAGCTCCATTAGCGTGATAGAAAATGCGTATTATATGTAAATAACATGGTAAATTACGCTTTCTACGTCAGTTTACAGAGAAAACACTCATTGTTGCCAAAATAAGAGGTTCAGATGCGCAGAAGCAGAGTATTCGATTACAAGCTCCATTACCATGGTATAAACGCATATTATGTGTAAATAACATTCTAAATGACGCTTTCTACGTCATTTTACAAAGAAAACACTCATTGTTGCCAAAATCAGAGGTTCAGATGCGCAGAAACAGGGTATTCGATTACAAGCTCCATTACCATGGTGTAAATGCGTATTATGTGTAAATAACATTCTAAATTACGCTTTCTACGTCATTTTACAAAGAAAACACTCATTGTTGCCAAAATCAGCACTGGAGATGCGGAGAACCAGAGTATTCGATTACAAGCTCCATTACCATGGTGTAAATGCATATTATGTGCAAATAACATTCTAAATTACGCTTTCTACGTCATTTTACAAAGAAAACACTGATTGTTGCCAAAATTAGGGGTTCAGATGCGCAGACACTGGGTATTCGATTACAAGCTCCATGAGCATGATAGAAAATGCGTATCATGTCTATATAACATGGTAAATTACGCTTTCTACGTCAGTTTACAAAGAAGACACACATTGTTGCCAAAATAAGAGGTTCAGATGCGCAGAAGCAGAGTATTCGATTACAAGCTCCATTACCATGGTATAACCGCATATTATGTGTAAATAACATTCTAAATGACGCTTTCTACGTCATTTTACAAAGAAAACACTCATTGTTGCCAAAATCAGAGGTTCAGATGCGCAGAAACAGGGTATTCGATTACAAGCTCCATTACCATGGTGTAAATGCGTATTATGTGTAAATAACATTCTAAATTACGCTTTCTACGTCATTTTACAAAGAAAACACTCATTGTTGCCAAAATCAAAGGTTCAGATGCGCAGAAACAGGGTATTCGATTCCAAGCTCCATGAGCATGATAGAAAATGCGTATCATGTCTATATAACATGGTAAATTACGCTTTCTACGTTATTTTACAAAGAAAACACTCATTGTTGCCAAAATCAGAGGTTCAGATGCGCAGAAGCAGAGTATTCGATTACAAGCTCCATTAGCGTGATAGAAAATGCGTATTATATGTATATAACATTCTAAATGACGCTTTCTACGTCATTTTACAAAGAAAACACTCATTGTTGCCAAAATCAGCACTGGAGATGCGCAGAAGCAGAGTATTCGATTACAAGCTCCATTACCATGGTGTAAATGCATATTATGTGTAAATAACATTCTAAATGACGCTTTCTACGTCATTTTACAAAGAAAACACTCATTGTTGCCAAAATTAAAGGTTTAGATGCGCAGAAACAGGGTATTCGATTCCAAGCTCCATTAGCATGATAGAAAATGCGTATCATGTGTACATAACATGGTAAATTACGCTTTCTACGTCATTTTACAAAGTAAACACTCATTGTTGCCAAAATCAGAGGTTCAGATGCGCAGAAGCAGGGTATTCGATTACAAGCTCCATTAGCGTGATAGAAAATGCGTATTATATGTAAATAACATGGTAAATTACGCTTTCTACGTCAGTTTACAGAGAAAACACTCATTGTTGCCAAAATAAGAGGTTCAGATGCGCAGAAGCAGAGTATTCGATTACAAGCTCCATTAGCGTGATAGAAAATGCGTATTATGTGTAAATAACATTCTAAATTACGCTTTCTACGTCATTTTACAAAGAAAACACTCATTGTTGCTAAAATCAGCACTAGAGATGCGCCGAAGCAGAGTATTCGATTACAAGCTCCATTACCATGGTATAAACGCATATTATGTGTAAATAACATTCTAAATGACGCTTTCTACGTTATTTTACAAAGAAAACACTCATTGTTGCCAAAATCAGAGGTTCAGATGCGCAGAAGCAGAGTATTCGATTACAAGCTCCATTAGCGTGATAGAAAATGCGTATTATATGTATATAACATTCTAAATGACGCTTTCTACGTCATTTTACAAAAAAAACACTCATTGTTGCCAAAATCAGCACTGGAGATGCGCAGAAACAGGGTATTCGATTCCAAGCTCCATTACCATGGTGTAAATGCGTATTATGTGTAAATAACATTCTAAATTACGCTTTCTACGTCATTTTACAAAGAAAACGCTCATTGTTGCCAAAATCAGCACTGGAGATGCGGAGAACCAGAGTATTCGATTACAAGCTCCATTACCATGGTGTAAATGCATATTATGTGCAAATAACATTCTAAATTACGCTTTCTACGTCATTTTACAAAGAAAATACTGATTGTTGCCAAAATTAGGGGTTCAGATGCGCAGACACTGGGTATTCGATCAGAAGCTCCATGAGCATGATAGAAAATGCGTATCATGTCTATATAACATGGTAAATTACGCTTTCTACGTCAGTTTACAAAGAAGACACTCATTGTTGCCAAAATAAGAGGTTCAGATGCGCAGAAGCAGAGTATTCGATTACAAGCTCCATTACCATGGTATAAACGCATATTATGTGTAAATAACATTCTAAATGACGCTTTCTACGTCATTTTACAAAGAAAGCACTCATTGTTGCCAAAATTAAAGGTTTAGATGCGCAGAAACAGGGCATTCGATTCCAAGCGCCATTAGCATGATAGAAAATGCGTATTATATGTATATAACATTCTAAATGACGCTTTCTACGTCATTTTACAAAGAAAACACTCATTGCTGCCAAAATCAGCACTAGAGATTGGTAGAAGCAGAGTATTCGATTACAAGCTCCATTACCATGGTATAAACGCATATTATGTGTAAATAACATTCTAAATGACGCTTTCTACGTCATTTTACAAAGAAAACACTCATTGTTGCCAAAATCAGAGGTTCAGATGCGCAGAAACAGGGTATTCGATTACAAGCTCCATTACCATGGTGTAAATGCGTATTATGTGTAAATAACATTCTAAATTACGCTTTCTACGTCATTTTACAAAGAAAACACTCATTGTTGCCAAAATCAGCACTGGAGATGCGGAGAACCAGAGTATTCGATTACAAGCTCCATTACCATGGTGTAAATGCATATTATGTGCAAATAACATTCTAAATTACGCTTTCTACGTCATTTTACAAAGAAAACACTGATTGTTGCCAAAATTAGGGGTTCAGATGCGCAGACACTGGGTATTCGATTACAAGCTCCATGAGCATGATAGAAAATGCGTATCATGTCTATATAACATGGTAAATTACGCTTTCTACGTCAGTTTACAAAGAAGACACACATTGTTGCCAAAATAAGAGGTTCAGATGCGCAGAAGCAGAGTATTCGATTACAAGCTCCATTACCATGGTATAAACGCATATTATGTGTAAATAACATTCTAAATGACGCTTTCTACGTCATTTTACAAAGAAAACACTCATTGTTGCCAAAATCAGAGGTTCAGATGCGCAGAAACAGGGTATTCGATTACAAGCTCCATTACCATGGTGTAAATGCGTATTATGTGTAAATAACATTCTAAATTACGCTTTCTACGTCATTTTACAAAGAAAACACTCATTGTTGCCAAAATCAAAGGTTCAGATGCGCAGAAACAGGGTATTCGATTCCAAGCTCCATGAGCATGATAGAAAATGCGTATCATGTCTATATAACATGGTAAATTACGCTTTCTACGTTATTTTACAAAGAAAACACTCATTGTTGCCAAAATCAGAGGTTCAGATGCGCAGAAGCAGAGTATTCGATTACAAGCTCCATTAGCGTGATAGAAAATGCGTATTATATGTATATAACATTCTAAATGACGCTTTCTACGTCATTTTACAAAGAAAACACTCATTGTTGCCAAAATCAGCACTGGAGATGCGCAGAAGCAGAGTATTCGATTACAAGCTCCATTACCATGGTGTAAATGCATATTATGTGTAAATAACATTCTAAATGACGCTTTCTACGTCATTTTACAAAGAAAACACTCATTGTTGCCAAAATTAAAGGTTTAGATGCGCAGAAACAGGGTATTCGATTCCAAGCTCCATTAGCATGATAGAAAATGCGTATCATGTGTACATAACATGGTAAATTACGCTTTCTACGTCATTTTACAAAGTAAACACTCATTGTTGCCAAAATCAGAGGTTCAGATGCGCAGAAGCAGAGTATTCGATTACAAGCTCCATTACCATGGTATAAACGCATATTATGTGTAAATAACATTCTAAATGACGCTTTCTACGTCGTTTTACAAAGAAAACACTCATTGTTGCTAAAATCAGCACTAGAGATGCGCCGAAGCAGAGTATTCGATTACAAGCTCCATTACCATGGTATAAACGCATATTATGTGTAAATAACATTCTAAATGACGCTTTCTACGTTATTTTACAAAGAAAACACTCATTGTTGCCAAAATCAGAGGTTCAGATGCGCAGAAGCAGAGTATTCGATTACAAGCTCCATTAGCGTGATAGAAAATGCGTATTATATGTATATAACATTCTAAATGACGCTTTCTACGTCATTTTACAAAAAAAACACTCATTGTTGCCAAAATCAGCACTGGAGATGCGCAGAAACAGGGTATTCGATTCCAAGCTCCATTACCATGGTGTAAATGCGTATTATGTGTAAATAACATTCTAAATTACGCTTTCTACGTCATTTTACAAAGAAAACGCTCATTGTTGCCAAAATCAGCACTGGAGATGCGGAGAACCAGAGTATTCGATTACAAGCTCCATTACCATGGTGTAAATGCATATTATGTGCAAATAACATTCTAAATTACGCTTTCTACGTCATTTTACAAAGAAAATACTGATTGTTGCCAAAATTAGGGGTTCAGATGCGCAGACACTGGGTATTCGATCAGAAGCTCCATGAGCATGATAGAAAATGCGTATCATGTCTATATAACATGGTAAATTACGCTTTCTACGTCAGTTTACAAAGAAGACACTCATTGTTGCCAAAATAAGAGGTTCAGATGCGCAGAAGCAGAGTATTCGATTACAAGCTCCATTACCATGGTATAAACGCATATTATGTGTAAATAACATTCTAAATGACGCTTTCTACGTCATTTTACAAAGAAAGCACTCATTGTTGCCAAAATTAAAGGTTTAGATGCGCAGAAACAGGGTATTCGATTCCAAGCTCCATTAGCATGATAGAAAATGCGTATTATATGTATATAACATTCTAAATGACGCTTTCTACGTCATTTTACAAAGAAAACACTCATTGCTGCCAAAATCAGCACTAGAGATTGGTAGAAGCAGAGTACTCGATTACAAGCTCCATTACCACGGTGTAAATGTATATTATGTGTAAATAACATTCTAAATTACGCTTTCTACGTCATTTTACAAAGAAAACACTGATTGTTGCCAAAATCAGAGGTTCAGATGCGCAGAAACAGGGTATTCGATTACAAGCTCCATTACCATGGTGTAAATGCGTATTATGTGTAAATAACATTCTAAATTACGCTTTCTACGTCATTTTACAAAGAAAACACTCATTGTTGCCAAAATCAAAGGTTCAGATGCGCAGAAACAGGGTATTCGATTCCAAGCTCCATGAGCATGATAGAAAATGCGTATCATGTCTATATAACATGGTAAATTACGCTTTCTACGTTATTTTACAAAGAAAACACTCATTGTTGCCAAAATAAGAGGTTCAGATGCGCAGAAGCAGAGTATTCGATTACAAGCTCCATTACCATGGTGTAAATGCATATTATGTGTAAATAACATTCTAAATTACGCTTTCTACGTCATTTTACAAAGAAAACACTCATTGTTGCCAAAATCAGCACTGGAGATGCGGAGAACCAGAGTATTCGATTACAAGCTCCATTACCATGGTGTAAATGCATATTATGTGTAAATAACATTCTAAATTACGCTTTCTACGTCATTTTACAAAGAAAACACTGATTGTTGCCAAAATTAGAGGTTCAGATGCGCAGACACTGGGTATTCGATTACAAGCTCCATTAGCGTGATAGAAAATGCCTATTATATGTATATAACATAGTAAATTACGCTTTCTACGTCAGTTTACAAAGAAAACACTCATTGTTGCCAAAATAAGAGGTTCAGATGCGCAGAAGCAGAGTATTCGATTACAAGCTCCATTACCATGGTATAAACGCATATTATGTGTAAATAACATTCTCAATGACGCTTTCTACGTCATTTTACAAAGAAAACACTCATTGTTGCCAAAATAAGAGGTTCAGATGCGCAGAAGCAGAGTATTCGATTACAAGCTCCATTACCATGGTATAAACGCATATTATGTGTAAATAACATTCTAAATGACGCTTTCTACGTCATTTTACAAAGAAAACACTCATTGTTGCCAAAATCAGAGGTTCAGATGCGCAGAAGCAGAGTATTCGATTACAAGCTCCATTACCATGGTGTAAATGCATATTATGTGTAAATAACATTCTAAATTACGCTTTCTACGTCATTTTACAAAGAAAACACTCATTGTTGCCAAAATCAGCACTGGAGATGCGCAGAACCAGAGTATTCGATTACAAGCTCCATTAACATGGTGTAAATGCATATTATGTGTAAATAACATTCTAAATTACGCTTTCTACGTCATTTTACAAAGAAAACACTCATTGTCGCCAAAATCAGAGGTTCAGATGCGCAGAAGCAGAGTATTCGATTACAAGCTCCATTAGCGTGATAGAAAATGCGTATTATATGTATATAACATTCTAAATGACGCTTTCTACGTCATTTTACAAAGAAAACACTCATTGTTGCCAAAATCAGCACTGGAGATGCGCAGAAGCAGAGTATTCGATTACAAGCTCCATTACCATGGTGTAAATGCATATTATGTGTAAATAACATTCTAAATGACGCTTTCTACGTCATTTTACAAAGAAAACACTCATTGTTGCCAAAATTAAAGGTTTAGATGCGCAGAAACAGGGTATTCGATTCCAAGCTCCATTAGCATGATAGAAAATGCGTATCATGTGTACATAACATGGTAAATTACGCTTTCTACGTCATTTTACAAAGTAAACACTCATTGTTGCCAAAATCAGAGGTTCAGATGCGCAGAAGCAGGGTATTCGATTACAAGCTCCATTAGCGTGATAGAAAATGCGTATTATATGTAAATAACATGGTAAATTACGCTTTCTACGTCAGTTTACAGAGAAAACACTCATTGTTGCCAAAATAAGAGGTTCAGATGCGCAGAAGCAGAGTATTCGATTACAAGCTCCGTTAGCGTGATAGAAAATGCGTATTATGTGTAAATAACATTCTAAATTACGCTTTCTACGTCATTTTACAAAGAAAACACTCATTGTTGCCAAAATCAGAGGTTCAGATGCGCAGAAGCAGAGTATTCGATTACAAGCTCCATTACCATGGTATAAACGCATATTATGTGTAAATAACATTCTAAATGACGCTTTCTACGTCATTTTACAAAGAAAACACTCATTGTTGCTAAAATCAGCACTAGAGATGCGCCGAAGCAGAGTATTCGATTACAAGCTCCATTACCATGGTATAAACGCATATTATGTGTAAATAACATTCTAAATGACGCTTTCTACGTTATTTTACAAAGAAAACACTCATTGTTGCCAAAATCAGAGGTTCAGATGCGCAGAAGCAGAGTATTCGATTACAAGCTCCATTAGCGTGATAGAAAATGCGTATTATATGTATATAACATTCTAAATGACGCTTTCTACGTCATTTTACAAAAAAAACACTCATTGTTGCCAAAATCAGCACTGGAGATGCGCAGAAACAGGGTATTCGATTCCAAGCTCCATTACCATGGTGTAAATGCGTATTATGTGTAAATAACATTCTAAATTACGCTTTCTACGTCATTTTACAAAGAAAACGCTCATTGTTGCCAAAATCAGCACTGGAGATGCGGAGAACCAGAGTATTCGATTGCAAGCTCCATTACCATGGTGTAAATGCATATTATGTGCAAATAACATTCTAAATTACGCTTTCTACGTCATTTTACAAAGAAAATACTGATTGTTGCCAAAATTAGGGGTTCAGATGCGCAGACACTGGGTATTCGATCAGAAGCTCCATGAGCATGATAGAAAATGCGTATCATGTCTATATAACATGGTAAATTACGCTTTCTACGTCAGTTTACAAAGAAGACACTCATTGTTGCCAAAATAAGAGGTTCAGATGCGCAGAAGCAGAGTATTCGATTACAAGCTCCATTACCATGGTATAAACGCATATTATGTGTAAATAACATTTGTGACGGGGCTGAGCGGCCCCGCACAAGACTCCCACCCTTGCGAGGCAGGCCGGCCGGTAGGGCAGGGTCTCTCTCTCTCGACCCGACGTCGCGCGCTCGCTGCACCGTCGCTCCAAGGAAGGCCCGCGTAAATGAGCTATACTAATTCTTGTGTGAACGCCGAGAGGCACGTAGGTCTTGGCGGGTACGGCCGCCAAGGAGGAAAAGAGAACCGATGCGCTAAGGAGTCAGGCTGGCAGAGGGGAAATATCCGGCAGCCCGAGTGGCCATGAGGGCAGCTGGACGAACGGAGGAGCCCTGATGATAACCGACGGGGGACCGGGACTTCTTCGAAGGCGGACGAGCGGGCGCCAAAGCGTTCGCTAAAACGCCACCCCTGGACCGGACGAAGGCCGGAGCGCCGGCTTTCGCGAAGGGGACCCAGTCGGGATCGATCGCAGCGCGCGAGATCGAACCCGACACCAGCCTTGACCGTGAGCGCCAATAGGGATCTAGGCTAGGGCGTGCAGCGCTACTTGAGGCGGCCAGGCCAATTAGGGGCTCTTTCTCGTCACTTAGAGTGCGACCGTGCGAGCGAACGCAAGCAATCTACCGAGCAAACCATAGTGTCTGAGGAGGAAGAGAGAGAGAGAGCCTACGAGATACAGGAAAGTGCCCATCAGATTTCCGAAGGCCGAGGATTGATTAGCTTTTGAAGCTAGGCCAACCAGGACCTTAGGAGAGAAAGGTACGCCTCATTTAGTTCTGCCGCCCGCCTTTATTTTTGTTATCCCGGTGTCGATTTCTCGCGATTCCACGTTCTCATAGTAATGTTAGTAGGGCCTTCAGCCAAATAGCTCAGCCTTCCTTGGGGCGACTCGTCTAGTCGCCTCTAAGTCCGGCGTTTAGGGCGATCGTTCGCCGAACACGCGGCTCGGCCGCCATTTTGCGACACGCCACTTGTTGTTCGCCACGCGGGCGAACAAAGCGAAAACTTGCCTTCCATTGTCCGATCTCGCCACCTTATACCAGGCGACTCTCGCGAGCTTAAACGATTGTAGACATTTCTTCTCTTTCGAGAGAACGCTCTTATCGCGAGCCCATCATCTTGTTGCCTTAGGGGCAAGGGGCTGAACACCTTTCTTGACACCTTTTGCGTTAGTCCTTCGGGGACCGAAACCCTAGTATCGCCGATGTTAGTCTGTACAGGGGCCTTCGTGGCCTAGGCTTGAACGCGCGCTAGCTCGAGCTGGTTAGGTGTAATTAGTTTTTAAGGCCGTATCGCCGGCCGTATTCGGAAATAAACGGTTGTTAGATTCGAACTCGTGTCGCGTGAGTTTCCTGCCTCGCAACGGGGATCCCGATTTCTTAAGTTCCCATCCCTCTCTACCTTCCAGAGGCCAGTCGGGCCTAGATTTCTTAACTTCCCCTACCGGGTTTTGGTCTGTCCGGGCTCGTGTCCAGAATATTCCAGCTTACACGAGCGGCCTTCTTGCGAAGGCCTGGCGCCCAAAAGACACGAGGCCGGAGAGGCTAACCTGGCCTAAGTTTGCCCTGCACGATTGCCACCCTCGCGACAGGCAGTAATCGTGCAGCTGGGAATACGGTGGCAAAAATTGGCGCCCAACTTAGATTGATAGAAATCGGGGCTTCGTATGCGAGCATAGGAATTCGGATCTAGCGGCCGGAATATTCCGACGCAAGTTTTTTTTTTTAGCCATCGCCACATGCCAGCCAGCGCGTAGCTCAGTGCGAGCAGTCAGGTATACGGGGGGAGCGGGGATTCCCCTTTGTCCGTGGAACTTAGCTCTCGCTACCCGAACGGCGTAAGACGCCGAACATAAACATTGCGCGCACGAGCCAGTGGTGCTCATTCAACTTCGAATAAAGGTTCTCAAATATTACGATGTCGCGAAGAATATCCTCTCGAGAATTACTCTCGGTCTACGAGGGGTTACCTATCCAGGATATTCGTGATAGATTGGCGGAATGGGGAGAAACAAATTTGGAGGGAACAATAGACGAATTAAAAGCACGATTGGTTAATTACGTCAGTCCACCAACGGACAAATCTCCTCTAATACCACCTGCGGAGGAAATAAGAGAGGAAGATATTTCGTTAGACGTGTCTGCTCACATTCCGGTTTCACTAACAGAAATTATTAACGAATCTGAAAAGCGAAGAGAGATGGAACCGGAAAAAATCGTCCACAACGAAGACGAAACCATCAGTATCCGCGATTTAAGAGTGGCTATAGAGCGGATGTTGAAAGAAGGCGGATCGCCTGAACGCCAAGTGGCAATTTTGACTGAGGAAGTCAACCGCACCTTGCGTTCGGCCACAAAAATTAAAATACCGGCTCCAGATTTCCATCTCTCTCCGCCAAAGGAATTCACTGAAAAATTACCATCAAAAATATCAGAGCATATCGAGTATACTCCTCTATCCACCTCGCCGACATTTGAAGTTTCTGCGGCGAGGATCCCTCCCCCCATTCCTACCAAAACCTCGGATAACATACACGCGATCCCAGGCCCATCCCGACTAAGCTTGCCTTTTCAGGAAACATCGGCTACCACAAAACACGAACTCGCGATTAATTCGAAGGCAAAGACTTCATTTCAGACGCCAAGTACACATCAAGTTATAGACAATTCCGTGCATAACACTGATAATTCGACAAAACCATTAGAATCGACTTGGAAACCAGATTTCGCGAAAAAGCCTATCATTACACCACAACAACCTATAATACCAGAAAATCTAGTCATTCCTGAAGGCTTCGAATTAGTTCGAAAAACCAATTTTTCCGCCGCGCGTACAGAATTGTGGAAAAATTTGCCGCCACTTAATAAGAATGTTGCGCAACTCATATTAAGCTGGCCACACAGATTTCACGGAGCCCCAGGAGAAAATGCAGAAGTTTTTCTTAACGTAATCGAAGCACTTCGCTCCTCACACGGTATTAGTGGTGATGATATGTTGCGCGGTATTTTACGCCTACTAGGCGGTCCAGCGATTCAATGGTACATCGCAACAAGCCCATGCTATCGTAGCTGGGAAGAATTTGAAAGGGCATTTTTACGTAAATTCGATCATCGTTCGAGACGGGAAAGAATAGCTGACGTATTTGATAGACGGCAACAAACGGGTGAACCATTCCAACTTTATTTAACGGAAATGCTACAGAAAGCTTCGCGGCTGGATCCACCATTAGAAGGAACATATTTAAGGGATCTCATCTATACCAATATGTTGCACTATTACCGAGTGCTGATACCCCGTCACTCTTTTTCGAGTTTCGACGAGCTCTCAAAAATAGTTTCTGAATTAGAACTAACTGGTCCTGACGACAAGTCTCAGTGGGATGCCCCACACACAACAACCTTTTCACAGCCAGGTAATGATAAATCACTGCACGTTCGAAACCCGGAAATGCAAGCCGCGAATTACAACTTCCCAGATCAGAGATCCCAAAACAGGCAAGCATTCACACCACCTCCCTACCACCAACCATCACCGCCGTCCTATCAATACAATCCGCAATATCACAACCCACCACCGTACGTTACTCCACCACACCAAATTAATTATGCAACACCGAATTACTATCAGGGTTGCAACACGTATGGAACGTTTGATGCATCCGTTCCACAGAATTTTGTTGGGAATTATGCCTATAACCATGTACCACAGTATTATTCGAGGCAAGAGGCAGCACCGTACCCGCCTGGCCCTTCAGGCCATCCGGGATACACACGATCAGCTCCCCCGTCACCGGGCAGAGGAGGTAAAACACCCCGCGGAAGAATATCGCGGGCTAAAAAACAGAGAAAAATACCACAACCGAAACTATCGGAAAATCCTTCCTCCGCTGCAGATACTCCCTCTACATCTTCGGGAAAAGATCAAGCCCAAAACTAGAGGAGACGGTAGTCGAGGGCAATAAAATCATTAATTCCAAGACCTCGGATAATTCAGAAAGCGAATTCGACTTCGAGCTTTCATCGTTCGCAGAGATTACAGATAAAGAAGTGCCTTGCCTATTTCTATCAGTCCATATTGAAGGATACCAAACCAAAGCGTTAGTGGATACGGGAGCTAGTGAGAGCTTCATTGGAGAGGAACTCGCAGATAAACTACGAACAACGACAAATATTACTCCCACGGAAGAACTATACTACGCCTTGGCAAATGGCGAAATAATAAGCGCTAAGGAAAAAGGACTGATACAAATAACAATTTTACATGTAACAAGGCAAATCCAGGTAAGAATTATACCCATGCTCTGTGAACGCATGATACTCGGAGTCGACGCAATAGCGATATTTGGCATAATTCCCATGTTTATTTATCAATGTTGGTACTTCGTTAGTAACCCTGATGTTAAATATAAATTTGGTGAAGATAAGCTAGAACTTCCGCAGGCTTATGGAATACAACGTCTCACGAATGACGAAGATAGGCAATTACAAGATTTAATAGATCGAATTCTCGGAAACTTAAGCCCAAGCACGGGATTGACAAATCTAATAGTACATAAAATTGATGTTGGAGATACAGCCCCAATTAAACAGAGGCACTATCAAATATCTCCTAAAGTACAAAGTGCGATGAACGTAGAAGTCGATAAAATGCTCGCGGACGGGATAATAGAGCCATCAAAGAGCGGTTGGTCAAGTCCAGTAGTCATGGTTCGCAAACCGAATGGCACATACAGATTTTGCCTAGATTTTCGTAAGGTAAATAGCGTCACCAAGAAAGACGCCTATCCATTGCCAATAATGACAAGTATTCTGGATAAGTTGCGATGCGCCAGATATATTACGACTCTCGACCTTAGTCAGGCATACTTTCAGATCCCGCTGGATAAAACCAGCCGAGAAATTACAGCATTTACAGTGCCGGGTCGAGGGCTATTCCAATTTATCAGAATGCCATATGGTTTAACTAATGCGCCTGCAACTTTCCAGAAACTTTTAGATAGTCTAATTGGTCCTGAGATGGAGCCATTCGCGTTTGCTTACCTTGACGACATAATAATAGTCAACAAAACTTTTAACGAACATCTGCAGTGGCTGGAACGCGTAATACACCGAATAAAATCCGCCGGTCTAACGATAAATCCGGAAAAATGCGAATTTTGCCGATCGGAAGTTCGCTACCTAGGTTTCGTAGTCCACGAGGACGGCCTAAAAGTCGACCCCGACAAAATTCGCCCTATACTGGGATATCCGGTGCCAAGAAACGTAAAGCAGGTACAACGTTTCCTGGGAATGGCATCATGGTATCGCAGGTTTATTCCTGATTACGCGACCGTGGCGGAAAGCCTGCATCAGCTGCTGCGGAAAAACGTCAAATGGAACTGGACTGACGCGCAACAAAAATCTTTTGAAAGATTACGACATTTGATCTCAACGGCCCCCGTATTAACATATCCGCACTTCGAATTACCATTCGTTCTACAGACAGACGCAAGCACATTCGGATTAGGTGCTGTATTAACCCAAGAAATAGAAGGGGTCGAACGTGTAGTAGCCTTCGCGAGTAGGACAATATCGGATGCCGAAAGAAAATATGCAACAACGGAATTAGAATGCCTAGCGGTTATATGGGCAATTCGCAAATTCCGCCCATACCTTGAGGGCTACCATTTCACCGTGATAACGGACCATAGTAGCCTGCGTTGGCTTAAAAATTTACAAGACCCTTCAGGCCGACTTGCACGCTGGATTCTACAAATGCAAATGTACGATTTTGAAATAATACATAGAAAAGGTAGTTTACATAAAGTACCCGACGCTCTATCTCGCTTACACGAAAACATTCCGGGGAATAATATCGAAGAGGAGATAAATAATCTAACCGCGACAGTTCTTGCGAGCATGTTCCAAACCCAAGTCATTAGCCAGTTAACAGCAATAGCCACTCTTCAAGATAAATGGTATGATTCCAAAAAACTTAGCATTTCAAAACATCCAACGGCTAATCCAGACTGGAAATTAGAAGGTGACAGCTTATACCATAAACGACCAACAAATTATAAGGAAGAGTACCTGGCTGATGACTTGGACGAATGGAAATTTGTTCCCAGGAACAAGGAAAAACGCGAAATATTAGCGGAGGTTCACGAAGATCCCCAAGCAGGTCATCTGGGACGTGACAAAACCTATCACAGGCTTGCCCTTCGATATTTTTGGCCGCGAATGTTTAGGGACGTCGCAAAATACGTACGTCAGTGCAAAGAATGCCAGCTAATCAAAGTCGAGCAGGCAGCACCAGCTGGCCTTATGGGTAGAAGAATTTTCGACCAACCATGGTCAGTAATAGCCGCAGACATTATGGGACCGTTACCACGGAGCAAAAACGGATTTTGCTATATTTTAATAATCCAAGACCACTTTACAAAATGGATTGAAGTATGCCCATTGCGAACGGCCACCGGGAAAAAGATAGCGCAAGCTTTGGAAGATCTAATCTTTTCCCGTTGGGGTGTTCCAAAAATATTGTTGACGGATAACGGTACCGAATTCGTCAATAATACCCTCAAAACGCTAGCTTCTGACTACGGCATCCGACAGGCTACTACACCCCCGTACCACCCTCAGGCAAACCCAGTAGAGCGGGTTAATAGGGTTATGAAAACAATGATAGTCGCCTATATCGAACAGGACCATCGCGAATGGGACCAATATCTACCACAACTACGTTTTGCGTATAATACCGCCACTCATTCGGCATTAGAAACATCTCCCGCATTCCTTAACTTAGGTCGCGAGCCTCTACCAGCTCGCTGCTTTCGGGAGGGGAGGGGGACAGCCGTCGATGTATCTCTCGACGGCCAAATAACCGAGCGAGAAAGATGGTCAGGGCGAATGTCGAAATTAGGCGATTTGAGAAAGTGGGTCGGGGAAAACATTGAAGCCGCGTATGAAAAACAGCGACAGCAGTATAACCGTAATAGGAGAGAACGTGAATTTGAAGTTGGCGATTTAGTGCTGAAACGTCAGCATGTCCTTTCGTCGGCAGCACATAATATCGCTGCTAAGCTAGCCACTAAGTTCCACGGACCCTTTAAAATAAGGCGCAAAATATCACCCCTGGTATACGAGATCGAGACAATGGAAGGCAGGTTAGCAAATAAGATTCATGTACAGGACCTAAAACCCTACGTTTCGACCGATTAGGGCGGCGGACACCCGTTATCAAAATTAAATGTTATAAAGTAATGGCGTAGTTGGGAGGTGAAGGGCGCAAGTTAACCATCTTACTCCACACAGGCGAGAAAGGAAGGATGGAGGACGAGAGGTCAACCTCCCAAGAAGAGGAGCAGTCCTTCACGACGGCGAAGGACTACACCCCCCGCCCCTCCGAGTCGGAGTCATCCGACTCTTCGTGGGACGAAGAACTGACCAAAACCTATTATGAACCTACCGTGGGCCGGGGACTATCGCTCCTATACCGGGAGCAGGCCAGGGTGGCGGCCCAAAAAGCGGAGGCCGAAGGGCGCCCTACAGCCCCCGCTGGGGGCGGACGCCCCATCTCCGCACCCGAGCCCTCCCAACCAGGGAGACCGACGGTAGCCACCGAGACGAAGACCACGACCAACACCGGCGAGACGCGCCACCTTTCAGCTCCCGGGCCCTCCCGACTCGGAAGACCCGGGGCGATCCCCGGAAAGACCGCCCCAATCAGCGCCACCGAGAGGGAGGACCAGCGGTTGGCCCAACACGCCGCCAAACTAAAAGAGGAGGCCATGCACCGGTGGGGCGTGGGCGCCCAGGTCTTCCGGGACCCAGCGCTGCTCCAGACGGCGATGGAGGCGTCCGACCAGCATTGCTGGAACTGTGGCGCTACCGGGCACCTCCACACCCGCTGCCACCGGCCGAAGCACCGGTACTGCCACCGTTGCGGCCAAACAGGGGTAACGGTTAACACCTGCCCCTACAAGCAGAGGGACTGGCACGCACTCGGCCCCCGCATGGCGGGGAAGAAGCGCCTGGAGGCGGAAAGGCATACTGGTCGTAGGTGGTAAAGTCACCCCAAAAACCAAAGCCGGCCCAGCAACATCTCGGGGCCTGGAGCCACGCCTACCGTAGGCGAAGGATATGAGCGGCCGTGACCAACGAAGGCCGAGAGGGAAGGCCACCGACAACCCGTGGCCGACAGCCGGCGGCTAAGAAGGGCGCAATACGCCGGCGGACGGGAGTTAAGCAGAGGCGCCCGGGGGACATCCTCCATCGGCCTACGGGCTAAGTCCCCCAAACCCCCCAACAAGAAGAAAAGACTGAAGAGCTACGGACGTCAACGTCACCGTAGGGGACCGTTCAAGATCTTCTACCTCGTCCGGGTTCGCCAACTAAAAAGACTGAAAATACCTAGTCCAAGATAACGTGGTTGTCTGTCCCGTATTGTCTACAGATTAACCTAAGTCCAGCACTCCAGTGTAACATCGACTGTCCGTCCGTATAGGCTTAGAGGCCATATATTATGTAACGTCTGTAATCGTCCTAAGGAAGGACCGCTTGGAGCTACGGTGGAGCGAGAATCGATGCCTATCGCGGGCGGTAGAGCGAAAGTGAGGCGACGGATAAATCCGGCCTCCTTCAGGGGGGGGAGAGTTGTGACGGGGCTGAGCGGCCCCGCACAAGACTCCCACCCTTGCGAGGCAGGCCGGCCGGTAGGGCAGGGTCTCTCTCTCTCGACCCGACGTCGCGCGCTCGCTGCACCGTCGCTCCAAGGAAGGCCCGCGTAAATGAGCTATATTAATTCTTGTGTGAACGCCGAGAGGCACGTAGGTCTTGGCGGGTACGGCCGCCAAGGAGGAAAAGAGAACCGATGCGCTAAGGAGTAAGGCTGGCAGAGGGGAAATATCCGGCAGCCCGAGTGGCCATGAGGGCAGCTGGACGAACGGAGGAGCCCTGACGATAACCGACGGGGGACCGGGACTTCTTCGAAGGCGGACGAGCAGGCGCCAAAGCGTTCGCTAAAACGCCACCCCTGGACCGGACGAAGGCCGGAGCGCCGGCTTTCGCGAAGGGAACCCAGTCGGGATCGATCGCAGCGCGCGAGATCGAACCCGACACCAGCCTTGACCGTGAGCGCCAATAGGGATCTAGGCTAGGGCGTGCAGCGCTACTTGAGGCGGCCAGGCCAATTAGGGGCTCTTTCTCGTCACTTAGAGTGCGACCGTGCGAGCGAACGCAAGCAATCTACCGAGCAAACCCTAGTGTCTGAGGAGAAAGAGAGAGAGAGAGCCTACGAGGTACCGAAAAGCGCCCACCAGTTTTCGAAGGCCGAGGAATACCCAGCTTCTGAAGCTAGGCCAAGTCAGTAGTGGGAGAGAAAGGTACGCCTCATTTAGCTCTGCTGCCCGCCTTTATTTTGTTATCCCGGTGTCGATTTCTCGCGATTCCACGTCTTTCTTGTAATGTTCGTAGGGCCTTCAGCCAAATAGCTCAGCCTTCCTTGGGGCGACTCGTCTAGTCGCCTCTAAGTCCGGCGTTTAGGGCGATCGTTCGCCGAACACGCGGCTCGGCCGCCATTTTGCGACACGCCACTTGTTGTTCGCCACGCGGGCGAACAAAGCGAAACTTGCCTTTCATTGTCCAATCTCGCCACCTGATACCAGGCGACTCTCGCGAGCATAAACGATTGTAGACATTTCTTCTCTTTCGAGAGAACGCTCTTGTCGCGAGCCCATCATCTTGTTGCCTTAGAGGCAAGGGGCTGAACACCTTTCATGACATCTTTTGCGTTAGTCCTTCGGGGACCGAAACCCTAGTATCGCCGATGTTAGACTGTACAGGGGCCTTCGTGGCCTAGGCTTGAACGCGCGCTAGCTCGAGCAGGTTTCCGTGGGGGCGCCCGTACAAAATCGTCATGGGACGATTGCGTCCCTGGGCGCCCCCCACGACGGAGCTTCTGGACCCCCATGTCCTCGACCGGGTGGTGGATACTCTGTTTCCTGCTGGAGCAGAGGACCCCGCCCCCGGTCGGCCTCCCCCACACTTTGTGTGGGACGAGGCCACTATGGGGGTCAGTGGCGACGAGCTCCGCGCGGCGGTGACGCGTCTCGCGGCCCGCGCGAACAAAGCGCCGGGCCCGGACGGCATCCCGGGCAGGGCCTTGGCCATGGCCATGGGCGTCCTGGTCCCGCGCCTCGGGCAGCTTTTCAACAGCTGTCTGAGGCGCGGCAGGTTCCCCCGCTGCTGGAAGCGGGCGCGGATGGTCCTCATCCGGAAGGAAGGGCGGCCCGCGGACTCTCCCTCCGCGTACCGGCCCATATGCTTGCTGGACGAGGCGGGCAAGCTCTTCGAAAGAGTGATTGCCAACCGCCTCGTCCGGCACCTGTCGGCGACAGGGCCGGACCTCGACGACGGGCAGTTCGGCTTCCGTCAGGGACGATCGACGTTAGACGCGATTAAGCGTCTGAGATCCCTGACGGAGTCGGCTGCAACCCGGGGCAGGGTGTGCATCGCTATATCGCTCGATATA
This sequence comes from Ectemnius continuus, assembly GCA_910591665.1. Classification (NCBI taxonomy): domain Eukaryota; kingdom Metazoa; phylum Arthropoda; class Insecta; order Hymenoptera; family Crabronidae; genus Ectemnius; species Ectemnius continuus. The sequence continues at coordinate 50,187 of CAJUYD010000031.1, forward strand.
GTTAATGCTTTCAACACCCTGCCCTGGTGGGTCATCAGGGAGGCGCTCGAGCACCATCGAGTGCCCCCTGAGTTACGGGCCGTCGTCGGGGACTACCTCGCCGGCAGGAGCATCACCTTCACGGGCCGGTCGCAGGAGTACGAGAGGGAGACGTACGCCGGGGTCCCGCAGGGGTCCGTCTTGGGCCCCCTGCTGTGGGACCTCGGCTACGATTACGTCCTGCGGGCTGCACTCCCCGCTGACGCCACCATGATCTGCTATGCGGACGACACACTGGTGGTAGTCAGCGGGGAGGATGGGACGAGGACCATCCGCGTGGCGGAGATGGCGGTGGCCTGTGCCGTCGCCCGAATCCACCGACTGGGCCTTCGGGTGGCCCCGCAGAAGACCGAGGCGATCTGGTTTTACGATCGCCAACGGTCCGCGGGGCCGCCCGCCCAGCGGTGGATTGCGGTGGGAGAGACCCGCGTCCAGGTGAGGGATACGATGAAGTATCTCGGACTCACCCTGGACGGCCTCTGGCGCTTTAACGAGCACTTCGACCGGCTTATCCCCCGAGTTGAGAAGGCGGCGGGCGCTTTAGGACGCCTGCTGCCCAACATCGGGGGACCGTGGGAGGGGGTCCGACGCCTATACGCGGGAGTCGTCCGTTCCATGTTGCTCTACGGAGCACCAGTCTGGGCGGACGACCTGGCGGCCAGTCGGCGCAATTGTACCCTGTTATTCAGGGTGCAGCGTCGGATGGCCGTCAGGGTCGTGCGAGGGTATCGCACGATCTCCCTGGCGTCGGCCACCCTATTAGCGAGGTTTCCGCCCCTAGACATTCTGGCGATGGGGGACGCGAGGACCTATTCGGGTCTTCGCGTCCTCCGCGAAGGGGGCGGAATTCCCACGGAGCGGGCGGTCGAGGAGTTGAAGCGCCAGACCCGACGGTTCGTTGTCGAGATGTGGCGGGAGAGGCTGGAAGATCCAGCCAACGCCCGCCACAGAGCCGTCGGGGCGATTCTCCCGAGCCTCGAGGCTTGGGTGAGTCGCGGCAGGGGGCAACTCTCCTACCGCGCGACGCAGGTGCTTACCGGGCACGGCTGCTTCGGCGAGTACCTGCGTCGCATCGGGAAGGAGGCGACGGCACAGTGCCACCATTGCGACGGGGACCAGGACACGGCGCAACACACCCTCCAGTATTGCAGGGCCTGGAGGGGGCAGCGCCGTGTCCTGGTCCGGTATATCGGAAGGGACCTCTCGCTGCCGACGGTCATCCGACAGATCCTCGGCAGCGGGAGGTCGTGGAGAGCCTTCCTCGCCTTCTGCGAGGAAGTGCTCTCCCTGAAGGAGGAGGCGGAGCGGCGGCGGGAGCGAACGGACCCCTTCCGTTTGGCGAGGGCCCGTCCCCGCCGCCGGCCCGCGCGGGGGGACGCCGTTCCCCCCGACTAAGTTTGACGGCCCGGACCCGCCGGCGGTGGGGTTTTTCACTGCCGGTGGGCCGGGCAAGTGCCAAGGGGCCGCGAGGCGACAGAGTGGTGGCTCTGTCGCCTCCGCACAGCGGCCCCGAGGCGGGGCGGGACGTGTAGTGGTCGCACGTCCCGCCCAGGGGATTGTTAGTAGTGCGGGAGGCACGTTTCCCTCCTCCTTCGCCGCTGGCGAAGGAGTGCGGAGAGACGTGTCTCCCCGCGAGTAGTGGGGGACGCCTCCCTCTCTCGTGAAAGCGAGAGAGTGGATGGCCACTCCCCCACCACGAGACGTGCCCCCAATAGGGGGCGGGCGCGGGGCGGCACCGGTCGTGTTCTTCCAGAGTTCCCGGTGTCGCCCCAGTAAGCGCCGAGGATGGCCACCGTGGGGTTTTAGCCGGTAAGAGTCCGGCACTACCCCGTCGCCCCCACCAGGGTGGCGGGGTGTCCATGAGGATTTCCCCACGAAAAAAAAAAAAAAAAAAAAAAGCTCGAGCAGGTTAGGTGTAATTAGTTTTTAAGGCCGTATCGCCGGCCGTATTCGGAAATAAACGGTTGTTAGATTCGAACTCGTGTCGCGTGAGTTTCCTGCCTCGCAACGGGGATCCCGATTTTTCAAGTTCCCATCCCTCTCTACCTTAAGGAGGCCAGTCGGGCCTAAACTTCTTAATTTCCCCTGCCGAGTTTTGGTCTGTCCGAGCTCGTGTCCAGAATATTCCAGCTTATACGAGCGGCCTTCTTGCGAAGGCCTGGCGCCCAAAAGACACGAGACCGGAGAGGCTAACCTGGCCTAAGTTTGCCCTGCACGATTGCCACCCGCGCGACAGGCAGTAATCGTGCAGCTGGGAATACGGTGGCAGTACATATCACAGGTACGAGGACTAGAAATACTTCAAGATTTTACCTCCTTACTGTAGGGCACACTTAACTACGGTTGACTAGGGTTGACTACTCTACGGTAATGACTATTTGAGGACTAGATGGTATTCCTATTGAAGACGGTAAAGACCGCTGGATCTTGTTGGTCTGCGGGCGCTCCTACGAAGACAGCTGATGGTGGGAAGCCTGACGTCACAGGCTGCGCGCGCCGCTCTTTGGTAGCTGGCGTGCGTCGGCTGGCTGGTAAGCGGCTAGCCGTGAGGCGCTTGAGGTATTCAGCGCTTCGCTCACTCCCCTCCTTCGCCAAGCTTCGGGAGTCCTCGCAAGGCTTCGGCTGTCATGCGGCTGGCGATCGAGCGCTGGTCTTCGGGTGCCAGCGTTTGCTGGCTTCGGCAGCCGTCGGGGATCTTCGTAGCCGCGCTCGGTGTCCAGCGATCGGCGGCTTGCGTTGGCGGAGGCTCAGGTGTTAGCGGCCTCGGCGTGGTTCCTCCCACCCTTGCTGCTCTTCCTACCACGCTATGTCAGCTGTTTTTGGCTATTGCGGCCCCGTTGCTGGGGTGCGTTGTCTTGAGCCGCTCTCCCGTCTTCAGTGGCCGGTGGTCGCCACTCAGTCTTTTCTTCTTGTTGGGGGGTTTGGTGTGTTGGGGGCTTGGCCCAAAGGCCGGTGGTGTTTGCCCCCGAGGACCTTTATCCCGGTCCTCCTCCTACGGGCGCGGGTGGTCGGCGCCCGTTATTCTTACTGCCGCTGGTGGTCGGCGGCCGTCTTTTCTCCCGGCCGCGGATGGTCGGTGGCCTTCTCTTCCTCGGCCACGGGTGATGGGTAGCCACTATTTACTTGGCCGCGTGTGGTCAGCGGCCGCTATTTTCCCAGGCCGCGGTTGGTCGGCGGCCTTTTATTTGGGCCGCAGGTGATCGGCGGCCTTTGCGTCCTACTCCTTATCGGGCGCGTCCCTCTTCCTCCTGCCGCCTCCGGGAGGCATATTTCGCCTCCTTTTGGTGCCAAGGGCGTCGGGCGTAGGGGCAGCGCTCTGTTGTGGCTCCCACCGCCCCACACCTTTTACAATAGGCCCTCCTGGGCCAGGGGCAGTGGGCCTGCATGTGGCTCCCGTCCCCGCAATTCCAACAAGCGTTGGTTGGGGTCTCCATAAGGGCAAGAAGGCGGTCGGGGTCCCTCAAATCCTCCTTCTTTATCCCCCGTCGCTGGAGGATTTCTTTTAACAGGCTGTTGTTGCCTGTTTCCTCCTCCGTCGTTTCGACCCGGGCATACGCACGTCTCTGGGCCGCCCTGATCTCCTCCAGATGTCCCGCGAGTAGGCCCGTCGGGTTCTGCTCCACCTTTAGCCGGCGGGCTCGTCCGGCCGGTCTTCGGGGAGTAGGTGTGGGTTCTTCGTGTCCTCCTGGTCTCCTGGTGACCTCCGCGCTAGGACCCGGGAGGCTTTGTGTGCGGGGGAGGGAGTGGGGTCCTCCAATCCACCTCTTTCCTCGGAGCATCCCTCTAATTGCCGAGCCTGATGACATTCCCCTGGGTTGGGGCGCTCGTTTTTTTTCTCCGGGCATTGGCCCGTTGTCGTCCAAGGTCTGGTCCCCGCCTTCGGACGCCGTGACATAGGAATCATCCGATTCCGATGTCGCCCCTTCCCACCTAATCTCTTCCCTGGACATCTATTGTGGATTAAACACACACACATCCAACCCTCAGTACCGTTATCCCAAAATCAACACGTAGCTATTGTCCCGTGCCCACATACGGTTTCATGTCCTGGACATGTACCTTACCTGCCTGCCTGCCCTCCAAGGTCTCGCACTCGTAGACTACGGGCGATAATTTTTTCGCGATCCTGAAGGGCCCGTGGAATTTCGTCGCTAGCTTTGCCGCAAAATTTTGTGCTGCAGACGACAGCACGTGTTGCCTCTTTAACACCAGGTCGCCCTTTCGATACTCGCAATGCCGCCGCCGCAGATTGTAGTGGTGGCTAGTCTTAACATACGCCGCTTCCAAGCTTTCGAGCACCCACCTTCGGATGTCGCCTAACCTCGCCATCCTTTCCGACCATTCCGCACGGTCGGTCTGGGAGACGTCGGCCTCCCCAGCTCCGTTCGCCCCCTCCCCCCCACGGAGACAGCGAGCCGGCTCGGGCTCGCGACCGAAATTAAGGAAGGCTGGCGAAGTTTCAAGAGCCGAATGTTTCGCGGTATTATATGCGAAACGGAGCTGGGGCAGGTAGACGTCCCAGGCGCGGTGGTCTTGCTCAATGTAGGCGACGATCATAGTTTTAAGAACGCGGTTAACCCGTTCGACGGGATTCGCTTGGGGATGGTAGGGAGGTGTGGTGGCCAGTCGCAAACCGTAATCCGCGGCGAGCTTCTTAAGTGTTGAGTTGACGAACTCCGTGCCGTTGTCTGTTAGTAATACCTTGGGCACTCCCCATCGCGAAAAAATCAAGTCCTCCAGGGCGTCGCCGATCTTTTTCCCAGTAGCTTTACGTAACGGGCAGACCTCTATCCACTTGGTAAAAAGATCTTGTATGACCAAGATATACATGAAGCCTGCCCGACTACGTGGGAGCGGTCCCATTATATCCGCGGCTATTACAGTCCATGGGCTGTGAATTACGCGGCGGCCCATTTCGCCTGCGGCAGGCGCTTGCTCGACTTTAGTAAGTTGGCACGTCTCGCACTTTTTAATATATTTCGCGACGTCCCGATACATTCTCGGCCAGTAATGTCGTATCGCGAGGCGCTGGTATGTTTTCTCGCGGCCGAGATGCCCCGCCTGTGGTTCATCATGCGCCTCAGATAGGATTTCGCGCTTTTCGGAATTTCGTGGGAACCACTTCCACTCATTCAGGTCGCTACCTAAAATTTCCGACTTTAGAGGATCGCTCCGGCGGAAGTATAACCGATCTCCTTCGATTTTCCAATCCCGGTTGTCCGGGGATTTCGCGACGGCCGCGTATTTCGCGTCATACCACGCGTCCGGGAGAGCGGTTATTTGGGCTAACTCTTCAGCGACCTGAATTTCGTGTACGTGGGCCAGTGCGCCAGCGACCGGATGAACGTAGCTCGGTGTTAGGCTGAAATTATTCGCGATCTCGCCCGCGGGGGCTTCAGTATCGAACATCCGCGAAAGTGCGTCGGGAACGTGATGTAAAGCTCCCTTCCGATAGGTGATCTCAAAGTCGTGACTTTGCATTTCAAGTGCCCATCGAGCAAGACGACCTGTCGGATCCTTCAAATTTTTCAGCCAGCGTAGGCTGCTATGGTCTGTAATAACCGTGAAATGGTAGCCCTCTAAATACGGACGGAATTTTCGGATGGCCCATAAAACGGCTAAACACTCTTGCTCGGTTGTACTGTACTTTCTTTCCGCGTCACTCAGCGTACGGCTTGCGTAGGCCACCACGCGTTCTACTCCCGAGATTTCCTGCGTTAGAACAGCGCCTAATCCCACGGTACTCGCGTCTGTTTGCAACACGAAGGGCAGCTCGAAATGTGGATAGGTTAACACGGGCGCGGTAGCAATCATGTGCCTAAGATGTTCGAAGGAAGACTGCTGCGCTTCGGTCCAGGTCCATTTTTTATCTTTCCGCAGCAGCTGGGTGAGACTTTCGGCGATAGTCGCGTATCCCGGGATAAACTTCCGGTACCAAGAAGCCATACCGAGAAATCGCTGAAGCTGTTTCACCGTACGAGGTTCCGGATAATTGAGAATCGGCTGGATTTTCTCTTGATCTACAATACTTTGAGGCCGTCCTCATGAACAATAAACCCGAGATACCGGACCTCTGACCGGCAGAATTCACATTTCTCCGGATTAATGGCCAGGCCGGCGTCCAGTATTTTGACCCCAGCTCGCTCGGCCTGGGAGGATTGACCATCCTCGGAGCCGAACTTATCTCCACGCCTAATGGACAGCCGTTCCACTAGGCGGCTCAGTCCGTCGCGCTCACCTAGGTGCCTCTCGGCGTTCCAAATTCGCATTAATGCCTGTCTTATTTGCCTGTGCCTGCCTTGCAGCAACGATGGTGACGAGGCCCGTACGCTCGGGCGAGTGAGAGAGAGAGAGAGAGTGGCCACGCGGGCGTTCCCCTGGCCTCCCTTGCGGGGGTGAGGAGTATTCTTGTGGCGAGGCTAGCTTGCCCCGTCACACATGGTATATTACGCTTTCTACGTCATTTTACAAAGAAAACACTCATTTTTGTCAAAATCAGCATTAGAGATGCGCAGAACCAGAGTATCCGATTATAAGCGATAAGATGCTGCTAGAACTGCATATTATGTGAAAATAACGCCATACTATGCATTCTCTGAGTGATTTAGCAAAGAAAACACTCACTTTCATCAAAAAGAGTATTTCAGATGCGCAGAAACAGGGTATTCGATTACAAGCTCCATTAGCATGGTAGAAGTACATATTATGTGTATATAATATGGTAAATTACGCTTTCTACGTCATTATACAAAGAAAACACTCACTTTCATCAAAAAAGGTAGTTCTGATGCGCAGAAACTGAGTATCCGATTATAAGCGCTTTGATGCGGCTGGGAGTGCTTATGTTAAGGATAATCCGAATTGCGCGCGGTCGGGATCAGCTGAGTAATTAGTGCGGCTGAGCGACCCAGGTGCTCCAGCTGTCACCCGAGCAGTCAGCTGACTGATTGCGTCACACCTGCGGTCAATCACCCGGAGTATCATAACCGCTCCGAATCTTCCAGCACTTTCGATATTTTTCCTTACGGAAGTGAGGTCAGTGCTGGAAGGTTCGAGAGCCGGTCGAGGCTATAAATACCCCCCGCAACTTCCGAAATCTCTCTCTCTAATCTCGGAAGCGAACTCGGACGTCTCTAGTGCGTGCTCACTGATTTCGGAAATCGATCTAATTCGCCGGGCTGCGAATCGCATCAGTCACCTTAGCTGTGAGAAATCCATCAGTCTTACTCTGATTAAACTACGTTTATTTATCTTATAAGTGACGAGTGTTCCAACAAGCTTAAACCTAGTGACAATAAACTTAAGATAAGCAACAAGACTTTGAACAATCCAGCCTCCTCTGAGCCTTCCTCAGTGTCTTTCCACGTTTTGCTCTGCACCACGAACATTTTGGTCCTTCGAGCCGGATTTCTTCTTAATTAACCAGCAACCTGTCTTCCGGGCGTGGTGTGCGACGACGGTTGAGTTTCAACCTGCCTGAAATGGATACCCTTATTCTTGATCAGGCTAACCTTCACGGTAAGGCTTCTCGGATAGTGGAGAACCTGAAGAAGCAAGGAAGTGCAAATTTAACTGACTCTGCGATAGAAGTGAGAATAGAAACTCTTAAAGAATATCGGGATCGGTTCGAACGAGTCGACGAGAAGTTGCGGCGCGAACATGGCGCCCAACTCGCGGAATCCAACTACGCCATCAAGGACATACCCAGTGCAATGGAGGAGACCTACCTTGAGCAGATGACCAAGCTGAGGGAAATGCTGGTCGAATGGCGCAGGAAGAATCCCGGTCCAGCTACAAGCGAGAAGAAGGGAGACCATCATGACGCGCCTGCAGTTCGACCATCCATGCCTAGGATCGACTTACCCAAGTTCGATGGCAAATACGAAAACTGGCTCGCCTTCAAGGACCTCTTCGTCTCTCTCATTGATAAGGAGCCCGGCCTAACGCCTGTGGAGAAGTTCCAATACCTTAAGGTAAGTCTCGAAGGGGAAGCCGCCCTGTTCATTCGAGATTTTCCGACCATAGGTATTAATTACCACAGAGCATGGGATACTCTCAAGGCCCATTATGATAACAAGAGACTACTGGTCAGGGCAGCTCTAGGCAAACTGAAGGCCTTGCCTAAGATGAAAGGGGAGTCGGTCCAGGAACTTACGCAAATATTTCTGGGCATGACGTCCACCGTCAATGCCATGGAAGGAATTGGTCGGCCAATATTTCGTTGTGACGATTTATTTGTATTCTTGATTACTGAGTTGTTCGATAATAGAACCCGACGGGAGTGGGAATCTTCTCTCCGCGGTACGACTGAGCCTCCTACCTTTACTGCTCTTAAGCAATTCTTGGAAGAGAAGATCCAATCTTTGGAGGTGCTGAACGGCTCCAAGTTCGACGCCGCTCCCGCAAGGGCCTCCGCTGATCCACGAGTCGCTTCTCGATCCCATCAGAGCAGTTCTCGTCCAGTGCCTTCCCGGCGATGTGCACTCTGCTCTGGGGATCATCACCTTATGTTCTGTGAGGCCTACCGCAAGAAGAGCCCTGAGGAAAGAAAGGAGCTCATTTTCAAACTCCATCTCTGCTTGAATTGCTTGGGGAAGCATAATGCCTCAGATTGTGGTTCCAAGCGAGCGTGTTCAGTTTGCCAGGGCAAACACCATACCAGTATCCATGATACACACCGAAATTCCGCTGGAGCTTCTACTAGTAACTCGACAGTTCACGTTTCTCGGTCTCCCAGTGAGCCTGCTACCTCAGTTTTACTCGCCACTGCCAGGCTGTATGTGGCTGACTCCTACAGCGAGAATAAGGAAGTGAGAGCATTGATCGACCACGGATCCGAAGTGACCATGGTCACTGAGCGCCTAGTTCAGAGACTGCACCTGAAGCGAGAGAGCTCGTCTGTCGCTATCCTCGGAGTAGGAGGCGTTCAGACTGGAGTCACCAAGGGTAAAGTAACTCTGTCACTGCGAGCACGTTTAACCCACCATGAATTGAAAATTTCAGCCTTGATTATGCCTTGCTTGTCTGCTTACACTACGACGAAGAACTGGTCAGTACCTGTGTGGAAACACGTTGAAGGGCTGGTCCTCGCTGACCCACGATACTTTCATAATGACCAGATCGACTTGATACTTGGAGCTGACGTCCTGGCACAGATCCTTCTGCCTGGGCTGCGAAAGGGGAGTGAAAATGAGCCAGTCGCCCAAAATACTCTCTTTGGCTGGATACTCGCAGGAAAAGCCGAGTCTGCAACTCCCTTTCAAACAATAACCTCTCACCAATGCTCGGTGGGGGAATCTCTAGAATCTTTGGTTCGAGCGTTCTGGATCCAAGAAGAAATGCCGGACGTGGCCCCTGTGCTTTCTGCGGAAGAGCAGGAAGTTGAACAGCATTTCGTTGCCACTCACTCTCGCTTGCCTTCCGGGCGGTATATGGTTCGCCTACCACGGAAGAAGCTCCAGTTGTCCAGCTCAGAGCTGCGAAAAAAAGCCGAGAGTACTTTAATCAGCAATGAACGCCGATTTATTCGTCACCCGGAGATGGGTGAGCTATACAAGGACTTCATGAAAGCTTACTTGGAATGGGGCATATGACACCAGTCGGCGCGCCTTCGGACCATGAAGTCGCCTACCTCCCTCACCATGGAGTGTTGAGGGAATCTAGTACAACTACAAAACTGAGAGTTGTGTTTAACGGATCTGCCAGGACGTCAGCAGGTAGGTCGCTGAACGATTTCTTGTATCCGGGCCCAAATCTTTTGCCTTCATTGGCGGACATACTCCTACGATGGAGATGGCATATTTCTGTGGTGGTGGCAGATATTGAAAAGATGTTTAGGCAAATCTTGGTGGACTCACGTGACAGAGACCTTCAAAGAATCTTGTGGAGGGCTCATGACCAGGAAGCTGTACAGGACTTCCAACTGAATACCGTCACGTACGGCCTAGCTTGTGCTCCTTTTCTGGCACAACGTACTGTCCGGCAGCTAGCCGACGATGAAAGAGCCACTAATCCACTTGGGGCTGAAGTGTTATCCAGGGATGTATACATGGATGACATTCTTACGGGCGCTGATGATATCGAAGAGCTGAAGGAAATAAGGCGTCAAATAATAGCCATTTGCACGGCGGGCGGCTTCCCCCTGCAAAAATGGGCTTCGAACTGCGAGGAAATGAGATCCAACTTACCGAGATTGGATGCCGCCACTGATTCGGCTGTGAAGCTCACTGACAAGCAAGTGACGCATCAAACCTTGGGCCTTGCTTGGAATGCTTTTGAAGATGCTTTCTACTTTTCAGCCAAGCCCGCTCCGGAGTGCTCTGTAACCAGGAGAACAGTTCTTTCTCAGGCAGCCCAACTATTTGATCCCCTTGGATGGCTCACGCCGGTGACTGTGAGAGCTAAGATATTTATTCAAAGTACATGGTTACTGACTATTGAGTGGGACAGCCCTCTTCCTCGTGAGATGGAAAATCGCTGGCGGGAATACAGGCAACAATGGGGTGAGTTAAATAAACTACCACCGTTTTCCCTGATCAGCGGGTCGTGCAAACTGACCAGGGAGACGAGGAAATGAACGCCGCGCTTCCCCTCCGCAACTCAGGTCCTCCGGGCGCTTCACTGGGCGCCAGGCCCCGAAAACCGAGACCAATATTTATAATATTTAGCAGCCCGGAGGAGATGGTCAACCTGAGAGGGAGAGCAAGTGCGGCGGACCACGCGGATATTAGCCCGGCCGGCTAGATGTTCGGGAGAGGGGCGGGGAACAAGGGAGGCCGGGGACAACACACTATGCAACACAGATAGCCAAAAGAGACACGACTTCTCTCGATAACAAACGCCCTGTTTATTTATGTCGGGCGAGCCGACGGTGCTACAAACTAATTAACCTACAGCAAACCGGACTATCGCGCTCCCGGTCCTAGGCCACGAAGGCCCCTGTACAATCTAACCCCGCGGTAGCGGGTGGCCAAGAGTGCGGCCGAGAAGCGGCCGGAAATGTGGAGAATCGCGAGTTATGACGGCCGAAGAAAGCGGGATCCGCAATGCCGCACAAGCGGAAAATCTACCGAGCGGTCCCGGCAACAAGTGGCAAGATGGCCACCACTTGCTTGGCGAACGTGATTCTTAGATGCTACCGCGTGACTCAGTGCGACTTGCGAAGTCGCCCCAAGGAAGGCAGGACAGTTACAGGCTTATCTGACTCTAACAATAAATACAACAATTGCGAGGAACCCGAGTACCGGGCTCGGAACTTCTACGCAAGGAATCTAATGGAAGGGCACGAAGGTGTGAGGCTTACCGTGACTTTACTACGGCCTGCGGCCGTTAATTCCTCCTTAATTCGCCGACGTTCCCTTTCCAGGCTCACTGGAACTTAGTCGGGTGTCCGGTCGTCCGGTCGTAATCTTTAGCTGTCGCTTTTCTCTCTCTCTCCCTCGTCACTCAACACACTGGGATATAGGTTCGGGTACGCAAGTTGTCGCTAAGACAGTCGCAATCTGAGTGACGAGAGAGAGTCCCTATTTCGCTACGTAGCCTCACACCCTCAGCGCCACTACCCCTCGAATCCTCCCGTGGCTCCATCCATTAGGCGGTGTCGCAATCGACCCCGCGCGTTAGGATCGACTTCGACCTCTTCTATCGACCGCTTGAGACCGCTGTCCTTTCGGTCGACATCAGGAGTGACGGGCTCCCAACTCCTCGCTCCGACGTGCTTGGGTTGGCCGTCCGTCTTCCAGGGCAGCTCCGGCGTCCCGTATGCTGGCCCCAGCTCGCTCGGCCTGGGAGGATTGACCATCCTCGGAGCCGAACTTATCTCCACGCCTAATGGACAGCCGTTCCACTAGGCGGCTCAGTCCGTCGCGCTCACCTAGGTGCCTCTCGGCGTTCCAAATTCGCATTAGTGCCTGTCTTATTTGCCTGTGCCTGCCTTGGAGCAACGATGGTGACGAGGCCCGAACGCTCGGGCGAGTGAGAGAGAGGGAGAGAGTGGCCACGCGGGCGTTCCCCTGGCCTCCCTTGCGGGGGTGAGGAGTATTCTTGTGGCGAGGCTAGCTTGCCCCGTCACACTCCCCCCCCTTTAAAGGGGCCAGGTTTATCCGCCGCCCCACACCTCCGGTGCCCAAGTTCCTTTGGCCCCCTCGGGCCCCTCGCATCGTTGCTCCAGTTCAGGCGAAACGATTTCCTTCACCTGCTTAAAGAAACTGGACGTCAGTACATATCACAGGTACGAGGACTAGAAATACATCAAGATTTTACCTCCTTGCTGTAGGGCACACTTAACTACGGTTGACTAGGGTTGACTACTCTACGGTAATGACTATTTGAGGACTAGATGGTATTCCTAATGAAGGCGGTAAAGATCGCTGGATCCGGCTGGTCTGCGGGCGCTCCTACGAAGACAGCTGATGGTGGGAAGCCTGACGTCACAGGCTGCGCGCGCCGCTCCTTGGTAGCTGGCGTGCGTCGGCTGGCTGGTAAGCGGCTAGCCGTGAGGCGCTTGAGATCTTCAGCGCTTCGCTCACTCCCCTCCTTCGGCAAGCTTCGGGAGTCCTCGGGAGGCTTCGGCTGTCGTACGGCTGGCTGTCGAGCTCTGGTCTTCGGGTGCCAGCGCTTGCTGGCTTCGGCAGCCGTCGGAGATCTTCGTAGCCTCGCTCGGTGTCCAGCGATCGGCGGCTTGCGTTGGCTGAGGCTCAGGTGTTAGCGGCCTCGGCGTGGTTCCTCCCACCCTTCCTGCACTTCCTACCACGCTATGTCAGCTGGTCTTAGCTATTGCAGCCCCGTTGCTGGGGTGCGTTGTCTTGAGCCGCTCTCCCGTCTTCGGTGGCCGGTGGTCGCCACTCAGTCTTTTCTTCTTGTTGGGGGGTTTGGTGTGTTGGGGGGGCTTGGCCCAGGGGCCGATGTAGTTTGCCCCCCCGAGGACTCTTCCCCGGTCCTCCTCCTTCGGGCGCGGATGGTCGGCACCCGGAACTCTTACGGCCGCTGGTGGTCGGCGGCCGTCATCTTTCCAGGCCGCGGTTTGTCGGCGGCCTTTCTAACTGGGCCGCGGCTGGTTGGCGGCCTTATCTCCTACCCAGGAGATGAGGTCTCTCCACTTAGGCTGCGGATGGCTGGCAGCCAGTCTACTGTCGGTCGCGGATGTTCGGCGGCCGATCTTGTAGTTCCTCAACGGGCTTTCTTCTCCTCTTCCTCCCGTCGTTTAGAGGCATACTTCGCCTCTTTGTGGTGCCAGGGGCGGTTGCGGTAGTGGCAGTACGCTGTATTGGTCCCCTTTGCGCCGCATCTCTTGCAGTACGCCCGCTTGGGGTGGGGGCATTGGGCCTGCATATGATCTGAGCAGCCGCAATTCCAGCATACGCTGTCTTGCCTGCTCATCAGGGCATGGAGGCGGTCCGGGTCTCTCAGGTCGGACAATCGTATCCCCCGGCGTTCCATCACCTCTTTTACGAGGGCGTTGTTGACCGTATGCCCTTCCTTTGCCTCCTCGCGTTGGGTAATGCGGATTTTTTCCAGGCGCTCCGTTAGCCACCCCGTGGCCTCCTCCGAGTGCACTAATCGCCGGGCCCGCCCCGCCGGTCTTAAACGCATGGGGAGGATGGAGAGACTCCCGGGCTTTTCTCCACTGTCCGGCAGTGTCTCTGGTAGGCCTCGGCCCTGTGGGAGAGGAGGGAGACCCCCGATGTACCGTCTTCCTCTCCATGACCCCCGGATGGCTATTCCCAGCCAGGGTTGCTTATCTTGGCGGGTTGCTTCTTCCTGCTTACGGCCTGTCTCCTCTTCCACTTGACCCTCTTCTGCGGGGTCCCAGTCCTCGGCCGCGGTTACGAACGAGTCGTCCGACTCGCTCGTCCCTCCGGTCGATTTGGGCTCCTCGTTGGACATCTATTAAGGAGAGCACACATCCCCATTCCCGTTACCGTTACCCAAACTCAACACGTAGCTATTGTCCCGTGCCCACATACGGTTTCATGTCCTGGACATGCACCTTACCTGCCGTCCTGCCTTCCAAGGTTTCGCACTCGTAAACCACGGGCGATAGTTTTTTCGCGATACGGAAGGGCCCGTGGAACTTTGTCGCTAATTTTGCCGCAAAATTTTGTGCTGCTGACGACAGCACGTGTTGCCTCTTTAACACCAGGTCGCCCTTTCGATACTCGCAATGCCGCCGCCGCAGATTGTAGTGGTGGCTAGTCTTAACGTACGCCGCTTCCAAGCTTTCGAGCACCCACCTTCGTAGGTCGCCTAACTTCGCCATTCTTTCCGACCATTCCGCACGGTCGGTCTGGGAGATGGCTTCCTCCCCAGCTCCGTTCGCCCCCTCCCCCCCACGGAGACAGCGAGCCGGCTCGGGCTCGCGACCGAAGTTAAGGAAGGCTGGCGAAGTTTCAAGAGCCGAATGTTTCGCGGTATTATATGCGAAACGGAGCTGGGGCAGGTAGACGTCCCAGTCGCGGTGGTCTTGCTCAATGTAGGCGACGATCATTGTTTTAAGGACGCGGTTGACCCGTTCGACGGGATTCGCTTGGGGATGGTAGGGAGGTGTGGTGGCCAGTCGCAAACCGTAATCCGCGGCGAGCTTCTTAAGTGTTGCGTTCACAAACTCCGTGCCGTTATCCGTTAGGAGTATCCCCGATCTTTCTCCCCGTAGCTTTACGTAACGGGCAGACCTCTATCCACTTGGTAAAAAGATCTTGTATGACCAAGATATACATGAAGCCCGCCCGACTACGCGGGAGCGGTCCCATTATATCCGCGGCTATTACAGTCCATGGGCTGTGAATTACGCGGCGGCCCATTTCGCCCGCGGCAGGCGCTTGCTCGACTTTGATCAGTTGGCACGTTTCGCATTTTTTAATGTATTTCGCGACGTCTCGATACATTCTCGGCCAATAATAACGTATCGCGAGGCGCTGGTATGTTTTCTCGCGGCCGAGATGCCCCGCCTGTGGTTCATCGTGCGCCTCAGATAGGATTTCGCGCTTTTCGGAATTTCGCGGGACCCACTTCCACTCATTCAGATCGCTACCTAAAATTTCCGACTTTAAAGGATCGCTTCTGCGGAAGTATAGCCGATCTCCCTCGATTTTCCAATCCCGGTTGTCCGGGGATTTCGCGACGGCCGCGTATTTCGCGTCATACCACGCGTCCGGGAGAGCGGCTAGTTGAGCTAACTCTTCCGCGACCTGAATTTCGTGTACGTGGGCCAGTGCGCCAGCGACCGGATGAACGTAGCTCGGTGTTAGGCTGATATTACTCGCGATCTCGCCCGCGGGGGCTTCAGTATCGAACATCCGCGAAAGTGCGTCGGGAACGTGATGTAAAGCTCCCTTCCGATGGGTGATCTCAAAGTCGTGACTTTGCATTTCAAGTGCCCATCGAGCAAGACGACCTGTCGGATCCTTCAAATTTTTCAGCCAGCGTAGGCTGCTATGGTCTGTAATAACCGTGAAATGGTAGCCCTCTAAATACGGACGGAATTTTCGGATGGCCCATAAAACGGCTAAACACTCTTGCTCGGTCGTGCTGTACTTTCGTTCCGCGTCACTCAGCGTACGGCTTGCGTAGGCCACCACGCGTTCTACTCCCGAGATTTCCTGTGTTAGAACAGCGCCTAATCCCACGGTACTCGCGTCTGTTTGCAACACGAAGGGCAGCTCGAAATGGGGATACGTTAACACGGGCGCGGTAGCAATCATGTGCCTCAGGTGTTCAAAGGAAGACTGCTGCGCTTCGGTCCAGGTCCATTTTTTATCTTTCCGCAGCAGCTGGGTTAGACTTTCGGCGATAGTCGCGTATCCCGGGATAAACTTCCGGTACCAAGAAGCCATACCGAGAAACCGCTGAAGTTGCTTCACCGTACGGGGTTCCGGATAATTGAGAATGGGCTGGATTTTCTCCTGATCTACTTTGAGGCCGTCCTCATGAACAATGAACCCGAGATACCGGACCTCTGACCGGCAGAATTCACATTTCTCCGGATTAATTGCCAGGCCGGCGTCCAGTATTTTGTCCAGAATCCTCCCCAGCCACTGCAGATGCTCGTCAAAGGTGGTAGTGACTATGATTATATCGTCAAGATACGCAAACGCGAAAGGTTCCATTTCCGCCCCAATTAAACTGTCGAGTAATTTTTGGAATGTCGCGGGCGCGTTGGTCAGGCCGTACGGCATACGAATGAATTGATACAGCCCTCGAGCAGGCACTGTAAAAGCCGTAATCTCTTTACTACCCTCCTCCAGAGGGATCTGGAAATATGCCTGACTCAGATCCAACGTGGAAATATATCGGGCTGCCCTTAGTTTGTCCAAAATACTACTCATTATGGGTAACGGGTACGCGTCTTTGCGAGTTACTTCGTTGACTTTGCGAAAGTCTAAACAGAACCTATACGTGCCGTTCGGTTTCCGTACCATGACGATGGGACTGGACCAAGCGCTATTAGAAGTCTCGATTATACCGTCAGCGAGCAATTGGTCAACTTCTTTGTAAATCGCCTCACAAACTTTGGGCGAAACTTGGTAATAACGTTGTTTGATGGGCGGACTGTCGCCCACATCGATCTTATGTTCGATGAGCGTCGTGCAACCGGTCTTTAACGTTAGATTATTGATTCGTTGCTCCAGGAAGTTGTTTAAGCGTTGTGTTTCGCCTTCGGTAAGGCGACTAATACCTCGCAAGCTCGGCCGTGTATACTCGCCCGACCGGAAAGGATAAAATTCGTCCGGCCTCGATAAGAAAACCCATTTGCGCCATGGAAAGATGGGAATTATACCGAAAACGTCAATTGCATCGACACCCAGTATCATGCGCTCACTCAATGCCTCTATCACCTGTAAATAAATTCTCCTGCTTTCCTTTTCTATCGTAACGTTAACGTAGCCCGCGTATCTCGCACAACGAACGGATTCGTCAGCGAGCGCGTAATATCGGGGGACTACGGGGGTGAGAGGAGCGGCCTTGCCGAGACTTTGAGCGAACGTTTCGCTCACAAAACTCTCACTTGCCCCCGTGTCCACGAGCGCGTCTACGGCGAGATCTCCAATTGTTACGCCAACGTAAAGGAGTGGGATAGGTTTGGAGGCAGGGCGCAAAGAGGTGGTGAAAAGAAAATCCTCTTCCTCCTCTGAGTCCTCGGATGTCGTAGAGGCCTCCTCTTCTCCCGCCGTCGCCAATGCCTCGCTTAGCGCCGGTCGGCTTCGTTTCCCGAGCACTTCGGGCACTTGGCGGTCGGTGTTCCCGCCACGTCGCACCTCACGCAATACGGAATTTCCGCAGCTGTGCAACGGCTTCGTCGATGCCCTGTTCTGCCGCATCTCCAGCACCTAGGTGGCAAAATGGACGCTGGAGCGGCAGGTGCCGCTGTCGATTCACCGCCGATCTTCTTCTTTGCGACGGCCGGGGACGTCATTTTGCCGAGCCGACCTCGGTTGTTGCGCCTGGTGGCAGGTGAGGGTGGGGGAGCGGTAGTAGGAGGAGGTGGTATAGGTGCGCAGCAATAGTGATGCGCTTGATACTGGTGCTCGCAATGAGTTGTCAATGGCGCGTATGTTTCAGGCGGCTGATAAGGCGCGAAGGGCGGGGGTGTTGCCGAAACGTAATACGGCGGATAATTCGCCGCGCCAGTCGCACCTACTGTCGGAGGAGCTTGCGGGGGAGCCGGCCAACGCCCAGCGGGAGCGGTGACGTAATAAGTTTGCGCTGGTTGGCCCGATGCCCTATTTGTATCTCTAACTCCGGCCTCAACACTCGGGGCCCACGAGTGAGGAGGCATGGGTCTATGGATAGGTGCGGGTGACTGGGGAGGGGCGGCGGCAGTTGGGGGAGGCCCCGTCGCCCTCGGCGACACTTGGGCTTGCACCTCCTCTGGCGCGTCTTCCTCCAATGCCGTAACCATCTCCGCCAGTTCGTCGTATGTGCGAAAGGATGTTTTCGGGATGAGACACCGATAGTATGGGCGCATATTTTTATATATAATTTCTCGGAGGGTGGCGTCCGAGTATCCGGGATTTAACCGCTCGGCCCGTCGGAGTACGTCAGCCAGGTATAGGAAAAAGGGTTCGCCTGGCAATTGTTTTCGAGCCAATATTTCCATCATTCGATCCAAAGTTGGTTTGCGCTCGAATGCCTTTAAGAAGCCGGCGACGAAGGCAGGCCATGTCCGATGGAAACGTCGGGTGGCTAAATACCAATCTTCAGCCAATCCACCCAGGAGAACGAGCACGTTGGGAATCAGCTGTTGATCTTCGATCCCATGGAATCGTGCCCGTGCCTCGACAGCTGACAGAAATCGATCGGCGTCCTCTCCGGGGTTTCCGTGGAAGCGGTGTGGCCACTGCGTCATGATTTTGCCTATTCGCTCGTTGACTACGGCTTCCCTCCCGCGCGAATACACTGGAGCTGGCTCGGGGATGTCTTCTTCTCTCTCAATTACCAGGCGATATCCCCCCGGTAACCTGACGCACTCCTCCGGTCGTGCGGTGGATGGAATAGGTTGGGTGGTGGGTGGAGGGGCATTCGGGGGAATCGCGCTGTCCACGCGGCGTCGCGGCAATGGGCTAGCGTGCCATACGCTAGCATAAGGAGCGAAATTTCCCTCGGTTGCACGAGGCTCATAGAAAGTGCTCGACGGTGGTGGGGGGTCTACGCGCACGCGGTATCCCGCTCGAGCTGCCTCGACTTCGAAGTTTGGTGGTGCGGTGTAAGGGGGGATATGCTCTACGGCTGGAAGCGGCGCGGGATTCTCGTCGCGCGTAAGGCGGCTAGGAGCGGGGAGAGGAGACGGAGGAAGT
>CAJUYD010000031.1:69516-110992 GCA_910591665.1 Ectemnius continuus
CCGCATCAGAACTACTCTTTTGGATGAAAGTGAGTGTTTTCTTTGCCAAAACACTCAGAGAATGCATAGCATGGTGTTATTTTCACATAATAAGCACTCTCAGCAGCATCTTAGCGCTTATAATCGGATACCCTCGTTCTGCGCATCTCTAATGCTGATTTTGACAAAAATGAGTGTTTTCTTTGTAAAATGACGTAGAAAGCGTAATATACCATATTATATACACATAATATGCATTTCTACCATGCTAATGGAGCTTGTAATCGAATACGCTGTTTTTGCGCATCTGAACTATTCTTTTTGATGAAAGTGAGTGTTTCCTTTGCATAATCACACAGAGAATGCATAGCATGGTGTTATTTTCACATAATGTGCACTTCTAGCACGATAATCGCGCTTATAGTCAAATACCCTGTTTCTGCGCATCAGAACTACTCTTTTGGATGAAAGTGAGTGTTTTCTTTGCCAAAACACTCAGAGAATGCATAGTATGGTGTTATTTTCACATAATATGCACTTCAAGCAGCATCTTAGCGCTTATAATCGAATACTCAGTTTCTGCGCATCTGAACTACTCTTTTCAATGAAAGTGAGTGTTTCCTTTGCATAATCACACAGAGAATGCATAGCATGGTGTTATTTTCACATAATGTGCACTTCTAGCACGATAATCGCGCTTATTGTCAAATACCCTGTTTCTCCGCATCAGAACTACTCTTTTGGATGAAAGTGAGTGTTTTCTTTGCCAAAACACTCAGAGAATGCATAGTATGGTGTTATTTTCACATAATATGCACTTCAAGCAGCATCTTAGCGCTTATAATCGAATACTCAGTTTCTGCGCATCAGAACTACTCTTTTTAATGAAAGTGAGTGTTTCCTTTGCATAATCACACAGAGAATGCATAGCATGGTGTTATTTTCACATAATGTGCACTTCTAGCACGATAATCGCGCTTATTGTCAAATACCCTGTTTCTCCGCATGAGAACTACTCTTTTGGATGAAAGTGAGTGTTTTCTTTGACAAAACACTCAGAGAATGCATAGTATGTTGTTATTTTCACATAATATGTACTTCAAGCAGCATCTTAGCGCTTATAATCGAATACTCAGTTTCTGCGCATCAGAACTACTCTCTTTAATGAAAGTGAGTGTTTTCTTTGACAAAACACTCAGAGAATGCATAGTATGTTGTTATTTTCACATAATATGCACTTCAAGCAGCATCTTAGCGCTTATAATCGAATACTCAGTTTCTGCGCATCAGAACTACTCTCTTTAATGAAAGTGAGTGTTTCCTTTGCATAATCACACAGAGAATGCATAGCATGGTGTTATTTTCACATAATGAGCACTTCCAGCAGCATCAAAGCGCGTATAATCGAATACTCTGTTTCTGCGCATCAGAACTACTCTTTTGGATGTAAGTGAGTGTTTTCTTTGCCAAAACACTCAGAGAATGCATAGCATGGTGTTATTTTCACATAATAAGCACTCTCAGCAGCATCTTAGCGCTTATAATCGGATACTCTCGTTCTTCGCATCTCTAATGCTGATTTTGACAAAAATGAGTGTTTTCTTTGTAAAATGACGTAGAAAGCGTAATATACCATGTTATATACACATAATATGCACTTCAAGCAGCATCTTAGCGCGTATAATCGAATACTCAGTTTCTGCGCATCAGAACTACTCTCTTTAATGAAAGTGAGTGTTTCCTTTGCATAATCACACAGAGAATGCATAGCATGGTGTTATTTTCACATAATGTGCACTTCTAGCACGATAATCGCGCTTATTGTCAAATACCCTGTTTCTCCGCATCAGAACTACTGTTTTGGGTGAAAGTGAGTGTTTTCTTTGTATAATGACGTAAAAAGCGTAATTTACCATATTATATACACATAATAGGTACTTCTACCATGCTAATGGAGCTTGTAATCGAATACCCTGTTTCTGCGCATCTGAACTACTCTTTTTGATGAAAGTGAGTGTTTTCTTTGCCAAAACACTCAGAGAATGCATAGTATGGTGTTATGTTCACATAATATGCACTTCAAGCAGCATCTTAGCGCGTATAATTGAATACTCAGTTTCTGCGCATCAGAACTACTCTCTTTAATGAAAGTGAGTGTTTCCTTTGCATAATCACACAGAGAATGCATAGCATGGTGTTATTTTCACATAATAAGCACTCCCAGCAGCATGTTAGCGCTTATAATCGGATACTCTGGTTTTGCGCATCTCTAATGCTGATTTTGACAAAAATGAGTGTTTTCTTTGTAAAATGACGTAGAAAGCGTAATATACCATGTTATATACACATAATATGCATTTCTACCATGCTAGTGGAGCTTGCAATCGAATACCCTGTGTCTGCGCATCTGAACTACTCTTTTTAATGAAAGTGAGTGTTTCCTTTGCATAATCACACAGAGAATGCATAGCATGGTGTTATTTTCACATAATAAGCACTCTCAGCAGCATCTTAGCGCTTATAATCGGATACTCTGGTTCTGCGCATCTCTAATGCTGATTTTGACAAAAATGAGTGTTTTCTTTGTAAAATGACGTAGAAAGCGTAATATACCATATTATATACACATAATATGCATTTCTACCATGCTAATGGAGCTTGTAATCGAATACGCTGTTTTTGCGCATCTGAACTATTCTTTTTGATGAAAGTGAGTGTTTCCTTTGCATAATCACACAGAGAATGCATAGCATGGTGTTATTTTCACATAATGTGCACTTCTAGCACGATAATCGCGCTTATAGTCAAATACCCTGTTTCTGCGCATCAGAACTACTCTTTTGGATGAAAGTGAGTGTTTTCTTTGCCAAAACACTCAGAGAATGCATAGTATGGTGTTATTTTCACATAATATGCACTTCAAGCAGCATCTTAGCGCTTATAATCGAATACTCAGTTTCTGCGCATCAGAACTACTCTCTTTAATGAAAGTGAGTGTTTCCTTTGCATAATCACACAGAGAATGCATAGCATGGTGTTATTTTCACATAATAAGCACTCCCAGCAGCATCTTAGCGCTTATAATCGGATACTCTGGTTCTGCGCATCTCTAATGCTGATTTTGACAAAAATGAGTGTTTTCTTTGTAAAATGACGTAGAAAGCGTAATATACCATGTTATATACACATAATATGCATTTCTACCATGCTAGTGGAGCTTGCAATCGAATACCCTGTGTCTGCGCATCTGAACTACTCTTTTTAATGGAAGTGAGTGTTTCCTTTGCATTATCACACAGAGAATGCATAGCATGGTGTTATTTTCACATAATGTGCACTTCTAGCACGATAATCGCGCTTATAGTCAAATACCCTGTGTCTGCGCATCTGAACTACTCTTTTTAATGGAAGTGAGTGTTTCCTTTGCATTATCACACAGAGAATGCATAGCATGGTGTTATTTTCACATAATATGCACTTCAAGCAGCATCTTAGCGCTTATAATCGAATACTCTGTTTCTGCGCATCAGAACTACTCTCTTTAATGAAAGTGAGTGTTTCCTTTGCATAATCACACAGAGATTGCATAGCATGGTGTTATTTTCACATAATAAGCACTCCCAGCAGCATCTTAGCGCTTATAATCGGATACTCTGGTTCTGCGCATCTCTAATGCTGATTTTGACAAAAATGAGTGTTTTCTTTGTAAAATGACGTAGAAAGCGTAATATACCATGTTATATACACATAATATGCATTTCTACCATGCTAGTGGAGCTTGCAATCGAATACCCTGTGTCTGCGCATCTGAACTACTCTTTTTAATGAAAGTGAGTATTTCCTTTGCATAATCACACAGAGAATGCATAGCATGGTGTTATTTTCACATAATGTGCACTTCTAGCACGATAATCGCGCTTATTGTCAAATACCCTGTTTCTCCGCATCAGAACTACTGTTTTGGGTGAAAGTGAGTGTTTTCTTTGTATAATGACGTAAAAAGCGTAATTTACCATATTATATACACATAATATGTACTTCTACCATGCTAATGGAGCTTGTAATCGAATACCCTGTTTCTGCGCATCTGAACTACTCTTTTTGATGAAAGTGAGTGTTTTCTTTGCGAAAACACTCAGAGAATGCATAGTATGGTGTTATTTTCACATAATATGCACTTCAAGCAGCATCTTAGCGCTTATAATCCAATACTCAGTTTCTGCGCATCAGAACTACTCTTTTTAATGAAAGTGAGTGTTTCCTTTGCATAATCACACAGAGAATGCATAGCATGGTGTTATTTTCACATAATGTGCACTTCTAGCACGATAATCGCGCTTATAGTCAAATACCCTGTTTCTGCGCATCAGAACTACTCTTTTGGATGAAAGTGAGTGTTTTCTTTGCCAAAACACTCAGAGAATGCATAGTATGGTGTTATTTTCACATAATATGCACTTCAAGCAGCATCTTAGCGCTTATAATCGAATACTCTGTTTCTGCGCATCAGAACTACTCCTTCTGATGAACGTTAGTGTTTTCTTTGCAAAAGCACTTAGCAGTTGCAGAGAATGATGTAATTTTCACATAATGTGCACTTCTAGCACGATAATCGCGCTTATAGTCAAATACTCTGTTTCTGCGCATGAGAACTACTCTTTTGGATGAAAGTGAGTGTTTCCTTTGCATAGTCACACAGAGAATGCATAGCATGGTGTTATTTTCACATAATAAGCACTCCCAGCAGCATCTTAGCGCTTATAATCGGATACTCTGGTTTTGCGCATCTCTAATGCTGATTTTGACAAAAATGAGTGTTTTCTTTGTAAAATGACGTAGAAAGCGTAATATACCATGTTATACATAATATGCATTTCTACCATGCTAGTGGAGCTTGCAATCGAATACGCTGTTTTTGCGCATCTGAACTATTCTTTTTGATGAAAGTGAGTGTTTCCTTTGCATAATCACACAGAGAATGCATAGCATGGTGTTATTTTCACATAATGTGCACTTCTAGCACGATATTCGCGCTTATAGTCAAATACCCTGTTTCTGCGCATCAGAACTACTCTTTTGGATGAAAGTGAGTGTTTTCTTTGCCAAAACACTCAGAGAATGCATAGTATGGTGTTATTTTCACATAATATGCACTTCAAGCAGCATCTTAGCGCTTATAATCGAATACTCAGTTTCTGCGCATCAGAACTACTCTCTTTAATGAAAGTGAGTGTTTCCTTTGCATAATCACACAGAGAATGCATAGCATGGTGTTATTTTCACATAATAAGCACTCCTAGCAGCATCTTAGCGCTTATAATCGGATACTCTGGTTCTGCGCATCTCTAATGCTGGTTTTGACAAAAATGAGTGTTTTCTTTGTAAAATGACGTAGAAAGCGTAATATACCATATTATATACACATAATATGTACTTCTACCATGCTAATGGAGCTTGTAATCGAATACCCTGTTTCTGCGCATCAGAACTACTCTTTTTAATGAAAGTGAGTGTTTCCTTTGCCAAAACACTCAGAGAATGCATAGTATGGTGTTATTTTCACATAATATGCACTTCAAGCAGCATCTTAGCGCTTATAATCGAATATTCAGTTTCTGCGCATCAGAACTACTCTCTTTAATGAAAGTGAGTGTTTCCTTTGCATAATCACACAGAGAATGCATAGCATGGTGTTATTTTCACATAATAAGCACTCCCAGCAGCATCTTAGCGCTTATAATCGGATACTCTGGTTCTGCGCATCTCTAATGCTGATTTTGACAAAAATGAGTGTTTTCTTTGTAAAATGACGTAGAAAGCGTAATATACCATGTATATACACATAATATGCATTTCTACCATGCTAGTGGAGCTTGCAATCGAATACCCTGTGTCTGCGCATCTGAACTACTCTTTTTAATGAAAGTGAGTATTTCCTTTGCATAATCACACAGAGAATGCATAGCATGGTGTTATTTTCACATAATGTGCACTTCTAGCACGATAATCGCGCTTATTGTCAAATACCCTGTTTCTCCGCATCAGAACTACTGTTTTGGGTGAAAGTGAGTGTTTTCTTTGTATAATGACGTAAAAAGCGTAATTTACCATATTATATACACATAATATGTACTTCTACCATGCTAATGGAGCTTGTAATCGAATACCCTGTTTCTGCGCATCTGAACTACTCTTTTTGATGAAAGTGAGTGTTTTCTTTGCCAAAACACTCAGAGAATGCATAGTATGGTGTTATTTTCACATAATATGCACTTCAAGCAGCATCTTAGCGCTTATAATCGAATACTCAGTTTCTGCGCATCAGAACTACTCTTTTTAATGAAAGTGAGTGTTTCCTTTGCATAATCACACAGAGAATGCATAGCATGGTGTTATTTTCACATAATGTGCACTTCTAGCACGATAATCGCGCTTATTGTCAAATACCCTGTTTCTCCGCATCAGAACTACTGTTTTGGGTGAAAGTGAGTGTTTTCTTTGTATAATGATGTAAAAAGCGTAATTTACCATATTATATACACATAATATGTACTTCCACCATGCTAATGGAGCTTGTAATCGAATACCCTGTTTCTGCGCATCTGAACTACTCTTTTTGATGAAAGTGAGTGTTTCCTTTGCATAATCACACAGAAAATGCATAGCATGGTGTTATTTTCACATAATGTGCACCTCTAGCACGATAAGCGCTCGTACAGTCAAATACCCTGTTTTTGCGCATCTGAACTATTCTTTTTGATGAAAGTGAGTGTTTCCTTTGCATAATCACACAGAGAATGCATAGCATGGTGTTATTTTCACATAATGTGCACTTCTAGCACGATAATCGCGCTTATAGTCAAATACCCTGTTTCTGCGCATCAGAACTACTCTTTTGGATGAAAGTGAGTGTTTTCTTTGCCAAAACACTCAGAGAATGCATAGTATGGTGTTATTTTCACATAATATGCACTTCAAGCAGCATCTTAGCGCTTATAATCGAATACTCAGTTTCTGCGCATCAGAACTACTCTCTTTAATGAAAGTGAGTGTTTCCTTTGCATAATCACACAGAGAATGCATAGCATGGTGTTATTTTCACATAATAAGCACTCCCAGCAGCATCTTAGCGCTTATAATCGGATACTCTGGTTCTGCGCATCTCTAATGCTGATTTTGACACAAATGAGTGTTTTCTTTGTAAAATGACGTAGAAAGCGTAATATACCATATTATATACACATAATATGCATTTCTACCATGCTAATGGAGCTTGTAATCGAATACGCTGTTTTTGCGCATCTGAACTATTCTTTTTGATGAAAGTGAGTGTTTCCTTTGCATAATCACACAGAGAATGCATAGCATGGTGTTATTTTCACATAATAAGCACTCTCAGCAGCATCTTAGCGCTTATAATCGGATACTCTGGTTCTGCGCATCTCTAATGCTGATTTTGACAAAAATGAGTGTTTTCTTTGTAAAATGACGTAGAAAGCGTAATATACCATATTATATACACATAATATGCATTTCTACCATGCTAATGGAGCTTGTAATCGAATACGCTGTTTTTGCGCATCTGAACTATTCTTTTTGATGAAAGTGAGTGTTTCCTTTGCAAAATCACACAGAGAATGCATAGCATGGTGTTATTTTCACATAATGTGCACTTCTAGCACGATAATCGCGCTTATAGTCAAATACCCTGTTTCTGCGCATCAGAACTACTCTTTTGGATGAAAGTGAGTGTTTTCTTTGCCAAAACACTCAGAGAATGCATAGTATGGTGTTATTTTCACATAATATGCACTTCAAGCAGCATCTTAGCGCTTATAATCGAATACTCAGTTTCTGCGCATCAGAACTACTCTCTTTAATGAAAGTGAGTGTTTCCTTTGCATAATCACACAGAGAATGCATAGCATGGTGTTATTTTCACATAATGTGCACTTCTAGCACGATAATCGCGCTTATAGTCAAATACCCTGTTTCTGCGCATCAGAACTACTCTTTTGGATGAAAGTGAGTGTTTTCTTTGCCAAAACACTCAGAGAATGCATAGTATGGTGTTATTTTCACATAATATGCACTTCAAGCAGCATCTTAGCGCTTATAATCGAATACTCAGTTTCTGCGCATCAGAACTACTCTCTTTAATGAAAGTGAGTGTTTCCTTTGCATAATCACACAGAGAATGCATAGCATGGTGTTATTTTCACATAATAAGCACTCCCAGCAGCATCTTAGCGCTTATAATCGGATACTCTGGTTCTGCGCATCTCTAATGCTGATTTTGACAAAAATGAGTGTTTTCTTTGTAAAATGACGTAGAAAGCGTAATATACCATATTATATACACATAATATGCATTTCTACCATGCTAATGGAGCTTGTAATCGAATACGCTGTTTTTGCGCATCTGAACTATTCTTTTTGATGAAAGTGAGTGTTTCCTTTGCATAATCACACAGAGAATGCATAGCATGGTGTTATTTTCACATAATGTGCACTTCTAGCACGATAATCGCGCTTATAGTCAAATACCCTGTTTCTGCGCATCAGAACTACTCTTTTGGATGAAAGTGAGTGTTTTCTTTGCCAAAACACTCAGAGAATGCATAGTATGGTGTTATTTTCACATAATATGCACTTCAAGCAGCATCTTAGCGCTTATAATCGAATACTCAGTTTCTGCGCATCAGAACTACTCTCTTTAATGAAAGTGAGTGTTTCCTTTGCATAATCACACAGAGAATGCAGAGAATGATGTAATTTTCACATAATGTGCACTTCTAGCACGATAATCGCGCTTATAGTCAAATACCCTGTTTCTGCGCATGAGAACTACTCTTTTGGATGAAAGTGAGTGTTTTCTTTGACAAAACACTCAGAGAATGCATAGTATGTTGTTATTTTCACATAATATGCACTTCAAGCAGCATCTTAGCGCTTATAATCGAATACTCAGTTTCTGCGCATCAGAACTACTCTTTTCAATGAAAGTGAGTGTTTCCTTTGCATAATCACACAGAGAATGCATAGCATGGTGTTATTTTCACATAATGTGCACTTCTAGCACGATAATCGCGCTTATTGTCAAATACCCTGTTTCTCCGCATCAGAACTACTGTTTTGGGTGAAAGTGAGTGTTTTCTTTGTATAATGACGTAAAAAGCGTAATTTACCATATTATATACACATAATATGTACTTCTACCATGCTAATGGAGCTTGTAATCGAATACCCTGTTTCTGCGCATCTGAACTACTCTTTTTGATGAAAGTGAGTGTTTTCTTTGAGAAAACACTCAGAGAATGCATAGTATGGTGTTATTTTCACATAATATGCACTTCAAGCAGCATCTTAGCGCTTATAATCCAATACTCAGTTTCTGCGCATCAGAACTACTCTTTTTAATGAAAGTGAGTGTTTCCTTTGCATAATCACACAGAGAATGCATAGCATGGTGTTATTTTCACATAATGTGCACTTCTAGCACGATAATCGCGCTTATTGTCAAATACCCTGTTTCTCCGCATCAGAACTACTGTTTTGGGTGAAAGTGAGTGTTTTCTTTGTATAATGATGTAAAAAGCGTAATTTACCATATTATATACACATAATATGTACTTCCACCATGCTAATGGAGCTTGTAATCGAATACCCTGTTTCTGCGCATCTGAACTACTCTTTTTGATGAAAGTGAGTGTTTCCTTTGCATAATCACACAGAAAATGCATAGCATGGTGTTATTTTCACATAATGTGCACCTCTAGCACGATAAGCGCGCGTACAGTCAAATACCCTGTTTTTGCGCATCTGAACTATTCTTTTTGATGAAAGTGAGTGTTTCCTTTGCATAATCACACAGAGAATGCATAGCATGGTGTTATTTTCACATAATGTGCACTTCTAGCACGATAATCGCGCTTATAGTCAAATACCCTGTTTCTGCGCATCAGAACTACTCTTTTGGATGAAAGTGAGTGTTTTCTTTGCCAAAACACTCAGAGAATGCATAGTATGGTGTTATTTTCACATAATATGCACTTCAAGCAGCATCTTAGCGCTTATAATCGAATACTCTGTTTCTGCGCATCAGAACTACTCCTTCTGATGAACGTTAGTGTTTTCTTTGCAAAAGCACTTAGCAGTTGCAGAGAATGATGTAATTTTCACATAATGTGCACTTCTAGCACGATAATCGCGCTTATAGTCAAATACCCTGTTTCTGCGCATGAGAACTACTCTTTTGGATGAAAGTGAGTGTTTCCTTTGCATAATCACACAGAGAATGCATAGCATGGTGTTATTTTCACATAATAAGCACTCCCAGCAGCATCTTAGCGCTTATAATCGGATACTCTGGTTTTGCGCATCTCTAATGCTGATTTTGACAAAAATGAGTGTTTTCTTTGTAAAATGACGTAGAAAGCGTAATATACCATGTTATACATAATATGCATTTCTACCATGCTAGTGGAGCTTGCAATCGAATACGCTGTTTTTGCGCATCTGAACTATTCTTTTTGATGAAAGTGAGTGTTTCCTTTGCATAATCACACAGAGAATGCATAGCATGGTGTTATTTTCACATAATGTGCACTTCTAGCACGATAATCGCGCTTATAGTCAAATACCCTGTTTCTGCGCATCAGAACTACTCTTTTGGATGAAAGTGAGTGTTTTCTTTGCCAAAACACTCAGAGAATGCATAGTATGGTGTTATTTTCACATAATATGCACTTCAAGCAGCATCTTAGCGCTTATAATCGAATACTCAGTTTCTGCGCATCAGAACTACTCTTTTTAATGAAAGTGAGTGTTTCCTTTGCATAATCACACAGAGAATGCATAGCATGGTGTTATTTTCACATAATAAGCACTCCTAGCAGCATCTTAGCGCTTATAATCGGATACTCTGGTTCTGCGCATCTCTAATGCTGATTTTGACAAAAATGAGTGTTTTCTTTGTAAAATGACGTAGAAAGCGTAATATACCATATTATATACACATAATATGTACTTCTACCATGCTAATGGAGCTTGTAATCGAATACGCTGTTTCTGCGCATCTGAACTATTCTTTTTGATGAAAGTGAGTGTTTCCTTTGCATAATCACACAGAGAATGCATAGCATGGTGTTATTTTCACATAATATGCACTTCAAGCAGCATCTTAGCGCTTATAATCGAATACTCAGTTTCTGCGCATCAGAACTACTCTTTTTAATGAAAGTGAGTGTTTCCTTTGCATAATCACACAGAGAATGCATAGCATGGTGTTATTTTCACATAATGTGCACTTCTAGCACGATAATCGCGCTTATTGTCAAATACCCTGTTTCTCCGCATCAGAACTACTGTTTTGGGTGAAAGTGAGTGTTTTCTTTGTATAATGATGTAAAAAGCGTAATTTACCATATTATATACACATAATATGTACTTCCACCATGCTAATGGAGCTTGTAATCGAATACCCTGTTTCTGCGCATCTGAACTACTCTTTTTGATGAAAGTGAGTGTTTCCTTTGCATAATCACACAGAGAATGCATAGCATGGTGTTATTTTCACATAATGTGCACCTCTAGCACGATAAGCGCGCGTACAGTCAAATACCCTGTTTTTGCGCATCTGAACTATTCTTTTTGATGAAAGTGAGTGTTTCCTTTGCATAATCACACAGAGAATGCATAGCATGGTGTTATTTTCACATAATGTGCACTTCTAGCACGATAATCGCGCTTATAGTCAAATACCCTGTTTCTGCGCATCAGAACTACTCTTTTGGATGAAAGTGAGTGTTTTCTTTGCCAAAACACTCAGAGAATGCATAGTATGGTGTTATTTTCACATAATATGCACTTCAAGCAGCATCTTAGCGCTTATAATCGAATACTCTGTTTCTGCGCATCAGAACTACTCCTTCTGATGAACGTTAGTGTTTTCTTTGCAAAAGCACTTAGCAGTTGCAGAGAATGATGTAATTTTCACATAATGTGCACTTCTAGCACGATAATCGCGCTTATAGTCAAATACCCTGTTTCTGCGCATGAGAACTACTCTTTTGGATGAAAGTGAGTGTTTCCTTTGCATAATCACACAGAGAATGCATAGCATGGTGTTATTTTCACATAATAAGCACTCCCAGCAGCATCTTAGCGCTTATAATCGGATACTCTGGTTTTGCGCATCTCTAATGCTGATTTTGACAAAAATGAGTGTTTTCTTTGTAAAATGACGTAGAAAGCGTAATATACCATGTTATACATAATATGCATTTCTACCATGCTAGTGGAGCTTGCAATCGAATACGCTGTTTTTGCGCATCTGAACTACTCTTTTTGATGAAAGTGAGTGTTTCCTTTGCATAATCACACAGAGAATGCATAGCATGGTGTTATTTTCACATAATGTGCACTTCTAGCACGATAATCGCGCTTATAGTCAAATACCCTGTTTCTGCGCATCAGAACTACTCTTTTGGATGAAAGTGAGTGTTTTCTTTGCCAAAACACTCAGAGAATGCATAGTATGGTGTTATTTTCACATAATATGCACTTCAAGCAGCATCTTAGCGCTTATAATCGAATACTCAGTTTCTGCGCATCAGAACTACTCTCTTTAATGAAAGTGAGTGTTTCCTTTGCATAATCACACAGAGAATGCATAGCATGGTGTTATTTTCACATAATAAGCACTCCTAGCAGCATCTTAGCGCTTATAATCGGATACTCTGGTTCTGCGCATCTCTAATGCTGGTTTTGACAAAAATGAGTGTTTTCTTTGTAAAATGACGTAGAAAGCGTAATATACCATATTATATACACATAATATGTACTTCTACCATGCTAATGGAGCTTGTAATCGAATACGCTGTTTTTGCGCATCTGAACTATTCTTTTTGATGAAAGTGAGTGTTTCCTTTGCATAATCACACAGAGAATGCATAGCATGGTGTTATTTTCACATAATGTGCACTTCTAGCACGATAATCGCGCTTATAGTCAAATACCCTGTTTCTGCGCATGAGAACTACTCTTTTGGATGAAAGTGAGTGTTTCCTTTGCATAGTCACACAGAGAATGCATAGCATGGTGTTATTTTCACATAATAAGCACTCCCAGCAGCATCTTAGCGCTTATAATCGGATACTCTGGTTTTGCGCATCTCTAATGCTGATTTTGACAAAAATGAGTGTTTTCTTTGTAAAATGACGTAGAAAGCGTAATATACCATGTTATACATAATATGCATTTCTACCATGCTAGTGGAGCTTGCAATCGAATACGCTGTTTTTGCGCATCTGAACTATTCTTTTTGATGAAAGTGAGTGTTTCCTTTGCATAATCACACAGAGAATGCATAGCATGGTGTTATTTTCACATAATGTGCACTTCTAGCACGATAATCGCGCTTATAGTCAAATACCCTGTTTCTGCGCATCAGAACTACTCTTTTGGATGAAAGTGAGTGTTTTCTTTGCCAAAACACTCAGAGAATGCATAGTATGGTGTTATTTTCACATAATATGCACTTCAAGCAGCATCTTAGCGCTTATAATCGAATACTCAGTTTCTGCGCATCAGAACTACTCTTTTTAATGAAAGTGAGTGTTTCCTTTGCATAATCACACAGAGAATGCATAGCATGGTGTTATTTTCACATAATAAGCACTCCCAGCAGCATCTTAGCGCTTATAATCGGATACTCTGGTTCTGCGCATCTCTAATGCTGATTTTGACAAAAATGAGTGTTTTCTTTGTAAAATGACGTAGAAAGCGTAATATACCATATTATATACACATAATATGTACTTCTACCATGCTAATGGAGCTTGTAATCGAATACGCTGTTTCTGCGCATCTGAACTATTCTTTTTGATGAAAGTGAGTGTTTCCTTTGCATAATCACACAGAGAATGCATAGCATGGTGTTATTTTCACATAATATGCACTTCAAGCAGCATCTTAGCGCTTATAATCGAATACTCAGTTTCTGCGCATCAGAACTACTCTTTTTAATGAAAGTGAGTGTTTCCTTTGCATAATCACACAGAGAATGCATAGCATGGTGTTATTTTCACATAATGTGCACTTCTAGCACGATAATCGCGCTTATTGTCAAATACCCTGTTTCTCCGCATCAGAACTACTGTTTTGGGTGAAAGTGAGTGTTTTCTTTGTATAATGATGTAAAAAGCGTAATTTACCATATTATATACACATAATATGTACTTCCACCATGCTAATGGAGCTTGTAATCGAATACCCTGTTTCTGCGCATCTGAACTACTCTTTTTGATGAAAGTGAGTGTTTCCTTTGCATAATCACACAGAGAATGCATAGCATGGTGTTATTTTCACATAATGTGCACTTCTAGCACGATAAGCGCGCGTATAGTCAAATACCCTGTTTCTGCGCATCTGAACTACTCTTTTTGATGAAAGTGAGTGTTTCCTTTGCATAATCACACAGAGAATGCATAGCATGGTGTTATTTTCACATAATGTGCACTTCTAGCACGATAAGCGCGCTTATAGTCAAATACCCTGTTTCTGCGCATCAGAACTACTCTTTTGGATGAAAGTGAGTGTTTTCTTTGCCAAAACACTCAGAGAATGCATAGTATGGTGTTATTTTCACATAATATGCACTTCAAGCAGCATCTTAGCGCTTATAATCGAATACTCTGTTTCTGCGCATCAGAACTACTCCTTCTGATGAACGTTAGTGTTTTCTTTGCAAAAGCACTTAGCAGTTGCAGAGAATGATGTAATTTTCACATAATGTGCACTTCTAGCACGATAATCGCGCTTATAGTCAAATACCCTGTTTCTGCGCATGAGAACTACTCTTTTGGATGAAAGTGAGTGTTTCCTTTGCATAATCACACAGAGAATGCATAGCATGGTGTTATTTTCACATAATAAGCACTCCCAGCAGCATCTTAGCGCTTATAATCGGATACTCTGGTTTTGCGCATCTCTAATGCTGATTTTGACAAAAATGAGTGTTTTCTTTGTAAAATGACGTAGAAAGCGTAATATACCATGTTATACATAATATGCATTTCTACCATGCTAGTGGAGCTTGCAATCGAATACGCTGTTTCTGCGCATCTGAACTACTCTTTTTGATGAAAGTGAGTGTTTCCTTTGCATAATCACACAGAGAATGCATAGCATGGTGTTATTTTCACATAATGTGCACTTCTAGCACGATAATCGCGCTTATAGTCAAATACCCTGTTTCTGCGCATCAGAACTACTCTTTTGGATGAAAGTGAGTGTTTTCTTTGCCAAAACACTCAGAGAATGCATAGTATGGTGTTATTTTCACATAATATGCACTTCAAGCAGCATCTTAGCGCTTATAATCGAATACTCAGTTTCTGCGCATCAGAACTACTCTCTTTAATGAAAGTGAGTGTTTCCTTTGCATAATCACACAGAGAATGCATAGCATGGTGTTATTTTCACATAATAAGCACTCCTAGCAGCATCTTAGCGCTTATAATCGGATACTCTGGTTCTGCGCATCTCTAATGCTGGTTTTGACAAAAATGAGTGTTTTCTTTGTAAAATGACGTAGAAAGCGTAATATACCATATTATATACACATAATATGTACTTCTACCATGCTAATGGAGCTTGTAATCGAATACGCTGTTTTTGCGCATCTGAACTATTCTTTTTGATGAAAGTGAGTGTTTCCTTTGCATAATCACACAGAGAATGCATAGCATGGTGTTATTTTCACATAATGTGCACTTCTAGCACGATAATCGCGCTTATAGTCAAATACCCTGTTTCTGCGCATCAGAACTACTCTTTTGGATGAAAGTGAGTGTTTTCTTTGCCAAAACACTCAGAGAATGCATAGTATGGTGTTATTTTCACATAATATGCACTTCAAGCAGCATCTTAGCGCTTATAATCGAATACTCAGTTTCTGCGCATCAGAACTACTCTCTTTAATGAAAGTGAGTGTTTCCTTTGCATAATCACACAGAGAATGCATAGCATGGTGTTATTTTCACATAATGTGCACTTCTAGCACGATAATCGCGCTTATAGTCAAATACCCTGTTTCTGCGCATCAGAACTACTCTTTTGGATGAAAGTGAGTGTTTTCTTTGCCAAAACACTCAGAGAATGCATAGTATGGTGTTATTTTCACATAATATGCACTTCAAGCAGCATCTTAGCGCTTATAATCGAATACTCTGTTTCTGCGCATCAGAACTACTCCTTCTGATGAACGTTAGTGTTTTCTTTGCAAAAGCACTTAGCAGTTGCAGAGAATGATGTAATTTTCACATAATGTGCACTTCTAGCACGATAATCGCGCTTATAGTCAAATACCCTGTTTCTGCGCATGAGAACTACTCTTTTGGATGAAAGTGAGTGTTTCCTTTGCATAATCACACAGAGAATGCATAGCATGGTGTTATTTTCACATAATAAGCACTCCCAGCAGCATCTTAGCGCTTATAATCGGATACTCTGGTTTTGCGCATCTCTAATGCTGATTTTGACAAAAATGAGTGTTTTCTTTGTAAAATGACGTAGAAAGCGTAATATACCATGTTATACATAATATGCATTTCTACCATGCTAGTGGAGCTTGCAATCGAATACGCTGTTTTTGCGCATCTGAACTATTCTTTTTGATGAAAGTGAGTGTTTCCTTTGCATAATCACACAGAGAATGCATAGCATGGTGTTATTTTCACATAATGTGCACTTCTAGCACGATAATCGCGCTTATAGTCAAATACCCTGTTTCTGCGCATCAAAATTACTCTTTTGGATGAAAGTGAGTGTTTTCTTTGCAAAATCACTCAGAGAATGCATAGCATGATGTTATTTTCACGTAATATGCACTTCCAGCAGCATCTTAGCGCTTAGAATCGAATACTCAGTTTCTGCGCACCAGAACTACACTTTTTGGTGAAAGGGAGTGTTTTGTTTGCAAAATCACTCAGAGAATCCATAGTATGGTGTTATTTTCACATAATACGCACTTCCAGCAGCATCTTAGCGCTTATAATCGAATACTCAGTTTTTGCGAATCATAACGACTCTTTTTGATGAAAGTGAGTGTTTCCTTTGCAAAATCACTCAGAGAATGCATAGCATGGTGTTATTTTCACATAATATGCATTTCCACGAGCATTAAAGCGCGTATAATCGAATACTCAGTTTCTGCGCATCAGAACTACTCTTTTGGTTGAAAGTGAGTGTTTCCTTTGCATAATCACACAGAGAATGCACATTATGATGTTATTTTCACGTAATATGCCTTCTAGAACGATTATCGCGCTTATAATCGAATACCCTGTTTCTGCGCATCTGAACTACTCTTTTGGTTGAAAGTTTGTGTTTCCTTTGCAAAATCACTCAGAGAATGCATAGCATGGTGTTATTTTCACATAATATGCACTTCCAGGAGCATTAAAGCGCGTATAATCGAATACCCTGTTTCTGTGCATCTGAACTACTCTTTTTGATGAAAGTGAGTGTTTTCTTTGCCAAAACACTCAGAGAATGCATAGCATGGTGTTATTTTCACATAATATGCACTTCCAGCAGCATCCTAGCGCTTATAATCGAAGACTCTGTTTCTGCGCATCTGAACTACTCTTTTTGATGAAAGTGAGTGTTTTCTTTGCCAAAACACACAGAGAATGCATAGTATGGTGTTATTTTCACATAATATGCACTTCCAGCAGCATCTTAGCGCTTATAATCGAATACCCTGTTTCTGCGCATCTGAACTACTCTTTTGGTTGAAAGTTTGTGTTTCCTTTGCATAATCACACAGAGAATGCACAGTATGATGTTATTTTCACGTAATATGCACTTCCAGGAGCATTAAAGCGCGTATAATCGAATACTCAGTTTCTGCGCATCAGAACTACTCTTTTTGATGAGACTGAGTGTTTCCTTTGCAAAATCACTCAGAGAATGCATAGCATGATGTTATTTTCACGTAATATGCACTTCAAGCAGCGTCTTAGCGCTTATAATCGAATACTCAGTTTCTGCGCATCAGAACTACTCTTTTGGTTGAAAGTGAGTGTTTCCTTTGCATAATCACACAGAGAATGCACATTATGATGTTATTTTCACGTAATATGCCTTCTAGAACGATTATCGCGCTTATAATCGAATACCCTGTTTCTGCGCATCAGAACTACTCTTTTGGATGAAAGTGAGTGTTTTCTTTGCCAAAACACTCAGAGGATCCATAGTATGGTGTTATTTTCACATAATATGCACTTCCAGCTGCATCTTAGCGCTTATAATCGAATACTCAGTTTCTGCGCATGAAAACTACTCCTTCTGATGAACGTTAGTGTTTCCTTTGCATAATCACTCACAGAATGCATAGTATGGTGTTATTTTCACATAATATGCACTTCAAGCAGCGTCTTAGCGCTTATAATCGAATACTCAGTTTCTGCGCATCAGAACTACTCTTTTTGATGAGACTGAGTGTTTCCTTTGCAAAATCACTCAGAGAATGCATAGCATGATGTTATTTTCACGTAATATGCACTTCCAGCAGCATCTTAGCGCTTATAATCGAATACTCAGTTTCTGCGCACCAGAACTACACTTTTTGATGAAAGGGAGTGTTTTGTTTGCAAAATCACTCAGAGAATCCATAGTATGGTGTTATTTTCACATAATACGCACTTCCAGCAGCATCTTAGCGCTTATAATCGAATACTCAGTTTTTGCGAATCATAACGACTCTTTTTGATGAAAGTGAGTGTTTCCTTTGCAAAATCACTCAGAGAATGCATAGCATGGTGTTATTTTCACATAATATGCACTTCCACGAGCATTAAAGCGCGTATAATCGAATACCCTGTTTCTGCGCATCTGAACTACTCTTTTTGATGAAAGTGAGTGTTTCCTTTGCAAAATCACTCAGAGAATGCATAGCATGGTGTTATTTTCACATAATATGCACTTCCAGGAGCATTAAAGCGCGTATAATCGAATACCCTGTTTCTGTGCATCTGAACTACTCTTTTTGATGAAAGTGAGTGTTTTCTTTGCCAAAACACTCAGAGAATGCATAGCATGGTGTTATTTTCACATAATATGCACTTCCAGGAGCATTAAAGCGCGTATAATCGAGTACTCTGTTTCTGCGCATCAGAACTACTCTTTTGGTTGAAAGTGAGGGTTTCCTTTGCATAATCACACAGAGAATGCACAGTATGATGTTATTTTCACGTAATATGCACTTCCAGCAGCATCTTAGCGCTTATAATCGAATACCCTGTTTCTGCGCATCTGAACTACTCTTTTGGTTGAAAGTTTGTGTTTCCTTTGCATAATCACACAGAGAATGCACAGTATGATGTTATTTTCACGTAATATGCACTTCCAGCAGCATCTTACCGCGTATAATCGAATACTCAGTTTCTGCGCATCAGAACTACTCTTTTTGATGAGACTGAGTGTTTCCTTTGCAAAATCACTCAGAGAATGCATAGCATGATGTTATTTTCACGTAATATGCACTTCAAGCAGCGTCTTAGCGCTTATAATCGAATACTCAGTTTCTGCGCATCAGAACTACTCTTTTGGTTGAAAGTGAGTGTTTCCTTTGCATAATCACACAGAGAATGCACATTATGATGTTATTTTCACGTAACATGCCTTCTAGAACGATTATCGCGCTTATAATCGAATACCCTGTTTCTGCGCATCAGAACTACTCTTTTGGATGAAAGTGAGTGTTTTCTTTGCCAAAACACTCAGAGAATGCATAGTATGGTGTTAATTTCACATAATATGCACTTCCAGCAGCATCCTAGCGCTTATAATCGAATACTCAGTTTCTGCGCATCAGAACTACTCTTTTTGATACGAGTGAGTGTTTCCTTTGCCAAAACACTCAGAGAATGCATAGTATGGTGTTATTTTCACATAATATGCACTTCAAGCAGCATCTTAGCGCTTATAATCGAATACTCAGTTTCTGCGCATCTGAACTACTCTTTTTGATGGAAGTGAGTGTTTCCTTTGCAAAATCACTCAGAGAATGCATAGCATGGTGTTATTTTCACATAATATGCACTTCCAGGAGCATTAAAGCGCGTATAATCGAATACTCAGTTTCTGCGCATCAGAACTACTCTTTTGGTTGAAAGTGAGTGTTTCCTTTGCATAATCACACAGAGAATGCACATTATGATGTTATTTTCACGTAATATGCCTTCTAGAACGATTATCGCGCTTATAATCGAATACCCTGTTTCTGCGCATCTGAACTACTCTTTTGGTTGAAAGTTTGTGTTTCCTTTGCATAATCACACAGAGAATGCACAGTATGATGTTATTTTCACGTAATATGCCTTCTAGAACGATTATCGCGCTTATAATCGAATACCCTGTTTCTGCGCATCAGAACTACTCCTTTGGATGAAAGTGAGTGTTCTCTTTGCCAAAACACTCAGAGGATCCATAGTATGGTGTTATTTTCACGTAATATGCACTTCCAGCAGCATCTTAGCGCTTATAATCGAATACTCAGTTTCTGCGCACCAGAACTACACTTTTTGATGAAAGGGAGTGTTTTGTTTGCAAAATCACTCAGAGAATGCATAGCATGGTGTTATTTTCACATAATATGCACTTCCACGAGCATTAAAGCGCGTATAATCGAATACCCTGTTTCTGCGCATCTGAACTACTCTTTTTGATGGAAGTGAGTGTTTCCTTTGCAAAATCACTCAGAGAATGCATAGCATGGTGTTATTTTCACATAATATGCACTTCCAGGAGCATTAAAGCGCTTATAATCGAATACCCTGTTTCTGC
Source organism: Ectemnius continuus (assembly GCA_910591665.1). NCBI lineage: Eukaryota > Metazoa > Arthropoda > Insecta > Hymenoptera > Crabronidae > Ectemnius > Ectemnius continuus. Next base: position 90,349 of record CAJUYD010000031.1, read on the forward strand.
GCATCAGAACTACTCTTTTGGATGAAAGTGAGTGTTTTCTTTGCCAAAACACTCAGAGAATGCATAGTATGGTGTTAATTTCACATAATATGCACTTCCAGCAGCATCCTAGCGCTTATAATCGAATACTCAGTTTCTGCGCATCAGAACTACTCTTTTTGATACGAGTGAGTGTTTCCTTTGCCAAAACACTCAGAGAATGCATAGTATGGTGTTATTTTCACATAATATGCACTTCCAGCAGCATCTTAGCGCTTATAATCGAATACTCAGTTTCTGCGCATCTGAACTACTCTTTTTGATGGAAGTGAGTGTTTCCTTTGCAAAATCACTCAGAGAATGCATAGCATGGTGTTATTTTCACATAATATGCACTTCCAGGAGCATTAAAGCGCGTATAATCGAATACTCAGTTTCTGCGCATCAGAACTACTCTTTTGGTTGAAAGTGAGTGTTTCCTTTGCATAATCACACAGAGAATGCACATTGTGATGTTATTTTCACGTAATATGCCTTCTAGAACGATTATCGCGCTTATAATCGAATACCCTGTTTCTGCGCATCTGAACTACTCTTTTGGTTGAAAGTTTGTGTTTCCTTTGCATAATCACACAGAGAATGCACAGTATGATGTTATTTTCACGTAATATGCCTTCTAGAACGATTATCGCGCTTATAATCGAATACCCTGTTTCTGCGCATCAGAACTACTCTTTTGGATGAAAGTGAGTGTTCTCTTTGCCAAAACACTCAGAGGATCCATAGTATGGTGTTATTTTCACGTAATATGCACTTCCAGCAGCATCTTAGCGCTTATAATCGAATACTCAGTTTCTGCGCACCAGAACTACACTTTTTGATGAAAGTGAGTGTTTCCTTTGCAAAATCACTCAGAGAATGCATAGCATGGTGTTATTTTCACATAATATGCACTTCCAGGAGCATTAAAGCGCGTATAATCGAATACCCTGTTTCTGCGCATCTGAACTACTCTTTTTGATGAAAGTGAGTGTTTCCTTTGCAAAATCACTCAGAGAATGCATAGCATGGTGTTATTTTCACATAATATGCACTTCCAGGAGCATTAAAGCGCGTATAATCGAATACCCTGTTTCTGCGCATCTGAACTACTCTTTTTGATGGAAGTGAGTGTTTCCTTTGCAAAATCACTCAGAGAATGCATAGCATGGTGTTATTTTCACATAATATGCACTTCCAGGAGCATTAAAGCGCGTATAATCGAATACCCTGTTTCTGTGCATCTGAACTACTCTTTTTGATGAAAGTGAGTGTTTTCTTTGCCAAAACACTCAGAGAATGCATAGCATGGTGTTATTTTCACATAATATGCACTTCCAGCAGCATCTTAGCGCTTATAATCGAATACTCAGTTTCTGCGCACCAGAACTACACTTTTTGATGAAAGGGAGTGTTTTGTTTGCAAAATCACTCAGAGAATCCATAGTATGGTGTTATTTTCACATAATATGCACTTCCAGCAGCATCTTAGCGCTTATAATAGAATACTCAGTTTCTGCGCATCAGAACTACTCTTTTGGTTGAAAGTGGGTGTTTCCTTTGCCAAAACACTCAGAGAATGCATAGTATGGTGTTATTTTCACATAATATGCACTTCAAGCAGCATCTTAGCGCTTATAATCGAATACTCAGTTTCTGCGCATCAGAACTACTCTTTTGGATGAAAGTGAGTGTTTCCTTTGCAAAATCACTCAGAGAATGCATAGCATGATGTTATTTTCACGTAATATGCACTTCCAGCAGCATCTTAGCGCTTATAATCGAATACTCAGTTTCTGCGCACCAGAACTACACTTTTTGATGAAAGGGAGTGTTTTGTTTGCAAAATCACTCAGAGAATCCATAGTATGGTGTTATTTTCACATAATACGCACTTCCAGCAGCATCTTAGCGCTTATAATCGAATACTCAGTTTTTGCGAATCATAACGACTCTTTTTGATGAAAGTGAGTGTTTCCTTTGCAAAATCACTCAGAGAATGCATAGCATGGTGTTATTTTCACATAATATGCACTTCCACGAGCATTAAAGCGCGTATAATCGAATACCCTGTTTCTGCGCATCTGAACTACTCTTTTTGATGGAAGTGAGTGTTTCCTTTGCAAAATCACTCAGAGAATGCATAGCATGGTGTTATTTTCACATAATATGCACTTCCAGGAGCATTAAAGCGCGTATAATCGAATACCCTGTTTCTGTGCATCTGAACTACTCTTTTTGATGAAAGTGAGTGTTTTCTTTGCCAAAACACTCAGAGAATGCATAGCATGGTGTTATTTTCACATAATATGCACTTCCAGGAGCATTAAAGCGCGTATAATCGAGTACTCTGTTTCTGCGCATCAGAACTACTCTTTGGTTGAAAGTGAGGGTTTCCTTTGCATAATCACACAGAGAATGCACAGTATGATGTTATTTTCACGTAATATGCACTTCCAGCAGCATCTTAGCGCTTATAATCGAATACCCTGTTTCTGCGCATCTGAACTACTCTTTTGGTTGAAAGTTTGTGTTTCCTTTGCATAATCACACAGAGAATGCACAGTATGATGTTATTTTCACGTAATATGCACTTCCAGCAGCATCTTAGCGCGTATAATCGAATACTCAGTTTCTGCGCATCAGAACTACTCTTTTTGATGAGACTGAGTGTTTCCTTTGCAAAATCACTCACAGAATGCATAGCATGATGTTATTTTCACGTAATATGCACTTCAAGCAGCGTCTTAGCGCTTATAATCGAATACTCAGTTTCTGCGCATCAGAACTACTCTTTTGGTTGAAAGTGAGTGTTTCCTTTGCATAATCACACAGAGAATGCACATTATGATGTTATTTTCACGTAATATGCCTTCTAGAACGATTATCGCGCTTATAATCGAATACCCTGTTTCTGCGCATCAGAACTACTCTTTTGGATGAAAGTGAGTGTTTTCTTTGCCAAAACACTCAGAGAATGCATAGTATGGTGTTAATTTCACATAATATGCACGTCAAGCAGCATCCTAGCGCTTATAATCGAATACTCAGTTTCTGCGCATCAGAACTACTCTTTTTGATACGAGTGAGTGTTTCCTTTGCCAAAACACTCAGAGAATGCATAGTATGGTGTTATTTTCACATAATATGCACTTCCAGCAGCATCTTAGCGCTTATAATCGAATACTCAGTTTCTGCGCATCTGAACTACTCTTTTTGATGGAAGTGAGTGTTTCCTTTGCAAAATCACTCAGAGAATGCATAGCATGGTGTTATTTTCACATAATATGCACTTCCAGGAGCATTAAAGCGCGTATAATCGAATACTCAGTTTATGCGCATCAGAACTACTCTTTTGGTTGAAAGTGAGTGTTTCCTTTGCATAATCACACAGAGAATGCACATTATGATGTTATTTTCACGTAATATGCCTTCTAGAACGATTATCGCGCTTATAATCGAATACCCTGTTTCTGCGCATCTGAACTACTCTTTTGGTTGAAAGTTTGTGTTTCCTTTGCATAATCACACAGAGAATGCACGGTATGATGTTATTTTCACGTAATATGCCTTCTAGAACGATTATCGCGCTTATAATCGAATACCCTGTTTCTGCGCATCAGAACTACTCCTTTGGATGAAAGTGAGTGTTCTCTTTGCCAAAACACTCAGAGGATCCATAGTATGGTGTTATTTTCACGTAATATGCACTTCCAGCAGCATCTTAGCGCTTATAATCGAATACTCAGTTTCTGCGCACCAGAACTACACTTTTTGATGAAAGGGAGTGTTTCCTTTGCAAAATCACTCAGAGAATGCATAGCATGGTGTTATTTTCACATAATATGCACTTCCAGGAGCATTAAAGCGCGTATAATCGAATACCCTGTTTCTGCGCATCTGAACTACTCTTTTTGATGGAAGTGAGTGTTTCCTTTGCAAAATCACTCAGAGAATGCATAGCATGGTGTTATTTTCACATAATATGCACTTCCAGGAGCATTAAAGCGCGTATAATCGAATACCCTGTTTCTGCGCATCTGAACTACTCTTTTTGATGGAAGTGAGTGTTTCCTTTGCAAAATCACTCAGACAATGCATAGCATGGTGTTATTTTCACATAATATGCACTTCCAGGAGCATTAAAGCGCGTATAATCGAATACCCTGTTTCTGTGCATCTGAACTACTCTTTTTGATGAAAGTGAGTGTTTTCTTTGCCAAAACATTCAGAGAATACATAGCATGGTGTTATTTTCACATAATATGCACTTCCAGGAGTATTAAAGCGCGTATAATCGAGTACTCTGTTTCTGCGCATCAGAACTACTCTTTTGGTTGAAAGTGAGGGTTTCCTTTGCATAATCACACAGAGAATGCACAGTATGATGTTATTTTCACGTAATATGCCTTCTAGAACGATTATCGCGCCTATAGTCGAATACCCTGTTTCTGCGCATCAAAATTACTCTTTTGGATGAAAGTGAGTGTTTTCTTTGCCAAAACACTCAGAGGATCCATAGTATGGTGTTATTTTCACATAATATGCACTTCCAGCAGCATCCTAGAGCTTATAATCGAAGACTCTGTTTCTGCGCATCTGAACTACTCTTTTGGTTGAAAGTGAGTGTTTCCTTTGCATAATCACACAGAGAATGCACATTATGATGTTATTTTCACGTAACATGCCTTCTAGAACGATTATCGCGCTTATAATCGAATACCCTGTTTCTGCGCATCAGAACTACTCTTTTGGATGAAAGTGAGTGTTTTCTTTGCCAAAACACTCAGAGAATGCATAGTATGGTGTTAATTTCACATAATATGCACGTCAAGCAGCATCCTAGCGCTTATAATCGAATACTCAGTTTCTGCGCATCAGAACTACTCTTTTTGATACGAGTGAGTGTTTCCTTTGCAAAATCACTCAGAGAATGCATAGCATGGTGTTATTTTCACATAATATGCACTTCAAGCAGCATCTTAGCGCTTATAATCGAATACTCAGTTTCTGCGCATCAGAACTACTCTTTTGGATGAAAGTGAGTGTTTTCTTTGCCAAAACACTCAGAGAATGCATAGTATGGTGTTATTTTCACATAATATGCACTTCAAGCAGCATCTTAGCGCTTATAATCGAATACTCAGTTTCTGCGCATCTGAACTACTCTTTTGATGGAAGTGAGTGTTTCCTTTGCAAAATCACTCAGAGAATGCATAGCATGGTGTTATTTTCACATAATATGCACTTCCAGGAGCATTAAAGCGCGTATAATCGAATACTCTGTTTCTGCGCATCTGAACTACTCTTTTGATGAAAGTGAGTGTTTTCTTTGCCAAAACACTCAGAGAATGCATAGTATGGTGTTATTTTCACATAATATGCACTTCAAGCAGCATCTTAGCGCTTATAATCGAATACTCAGTTTCTGCGCATCAGAACTACTCTTTTGGATGAAAGTGAGTGTTTTCTTTGCCAAAACACTCAGAGAATGCATAGTATGGTGTTATTTTCACATAATATGCACTTCAAGCAGCATCTTAGCGCTTATAATCGAATACTCAGTTTCTGCGCATCTGAACTACTCTTTTTGATGGAAGTGAGTGTTTCCTTTGCAAAATCACTCAGAGAATGCATAGCATGGTGTTATTTTCACATAATATGCACTTCCAGGAGCATTAAAGCGCGTATAATCGAATACTCTGTTTCTGCGCATCTGAACTACTCTTTTGATGAAAGTGAGTGTTTTCTTTGCCAAAACACTCAGAGAATGCATAGTATGGTGTTAATTTCACATAATATGCACTTCCAGCAGCATCCTAGCGCTTATAATCGAATACTCTGTTTCTGCGCATCTGAACTACTCTTTTTGATGAAAGTGAGTGTTTTCTTTGCCAAAACACTCAGAGAATGCATAGTATGGTGTTATTTTCACATAATATGCACTTCCAGCAGCATCTTAGCGCTTATAATCGAATGGTCAGTCTCTGCGCATGAAAACTACTCCTTCTGATGAACGTTAGTGTTTCCTTTGCATAATCACTCAGAGAATGCATAGCATGGTGTTATTTTCACATAATATGCACTTCCAGGAGCATTAAAGCGCGTATAATCGAATACTCTGTTTCTGCGCATCTGAACTACTCTTTTTGATGAAAGTGAGTGTTTTCTTTGCCAAAACACTCAGAGAATGCATAGCATGGTGTTATTTTCACATAATATGCACTTCAAGCAGCATCTTAGCGCGTATAATCGAATACTCAGTTTTTGCGAATCATAACGACTCTTTTTGATGAAAGTGAGTGTTTCCTTTGCATAATCACACAGAGAATGCACAGTATGATGTTATTTTCACGTAATATGCACTTCCAGCAGCATCTTAGCGCTTATAATCGAATACTCAGTTTCTGCGCACCAGAACTACACTTTTTGATGAAAGTGGGTGTTTCCTTTGCCAAAACACTCAGAGAATGCATAGTATGGTGTTATTTTCACATAATATGCACTTCAAGCAGCATCTTAGCGCTTATAATCGAATACTCAGTTTCTGCGCATCAGAACTACTCTTTTGGATGAAAGTGAGTGTTTCCTTTGCAAAATCACTCAGAGAATGCATAGCATGATGTTATTTTCACGTAATATGCACTTCCAGCAGCATCTTAGCGCTTATAATCGAATACTCAGTTTCTGCGCATCTGAACTACTCTTTTTGATGGAAGTGAGTGTTTCCTTTGCAAAATCACTCAGAGAATGCATAGCATGGTGTTATTTTCACATAATATGCACTTCCACGAGCATTAAAGCGCGTATAATCGAATACCCTGTTTCTGCGCATCTGAACTACTCTTTTTGATGGAAGTGAGTGTTTCCTTTGCAAAATCACTCAGAGAATGCATAGCATGGTGTTATTTTCACATAATATGCACTTCCAGGAGCATTAAAGCGCGTATAATCGAATACCCTGTTTCTGTGCATCTGAACTACTCTTTTTGATGAAAGTGAGTGTTTTCTTTGCTAAAACACTCAGAGAATGCATAGCATGGTGTTATTTTCACATAATATGCACTTCCAGGAGCATTAAAGCGCGTATAATCGAGTACTCTGTTTCTGCGCATCAGAACCACTCTTTTGGTTGAAAGTGAGGGTTCCTTTGCATAATCACACAGAGAATGCACAGTATGATGTTATTTTCACGTAATATGCACTTCCAGCAGCATCTTAGCGCTTATAATCGAATACCCTGTTTCTGCGCATCTGAACTACTCTTTTGGTTGAAAGTTTGTGTTTCCTTTGCATAATCACACAGAGAATGCACAGTATGATGTTATTTTCACGTAATATGCACTTCCAGCAGCATCTTAGCGCGTATAATCGAATACTCAGTTTCTGCGCATCAGAACTACTCTTTTTGATGAGACTGAGTGTTTCCTGTGCAAAATCACTCACAGAATGCATAGCATGATGTTATTTTCACGTAATATGCACGTCAAGCAGCATCCTAGCGCTTATAATCGAATACTCAGTTTCTGCGCATCAGAACTACTCTTTTTGATACGAGTGAGTGTTTCCTTTGCAAAATCACTCAGAGAATGCATAGCATGGTGTTATTTTCACATAATATGCACTTCCAGCAGCATCTTAGCGCTTATAATAGAATACTCAGTTTCAGCGCATCAGAACTACTCTTTTGGTTGAAAGTGGGTGTTTCCTTTGCCAAAACACTCAGAGAATGCATAGTATGGTGTTATTTTCACATAATATGCACTTCAAGCAGCATCTTAGCGCTTATAATCGAATACTCAGTTTCTGCGCATCAGAACTACTCTTTTGGATGAAAGTGAGTGTTTCCTTTGCAAAATCACTCAGAGAATGCATAGCATGATGTTATTTTCACGTAATATGCACTTCCAGCAGCATCTTAGCGCTTATAATCGAATACTCAGCTTCTGCGCACCAGAACTACACTTTTTGATGAAAGGGAGTGTTTTGTTTGCAAAATCACTCAGAGAATCCATAGTATGGTGTTATTTTCACATAATATGCACTTCCAGCAGCATCTTAGCGCGTATAATCGAATACTCAGTTTCTGCGCATCAGAACTACTCTTTTTGATGAGACTGAGTGTTTCTTTTGCAAAATCACTCACAGAATGCATAGCATGATGTTATTTTCACGTAATATGCACTTCAAGCAGCGTCTTAGCGCTATAATCGAATACTCAGTTTCTGCGCATCAGAACTACTCTTTTGGTTGAAAGTGAGTGTTTCCTTTGCATAATCACACAGAGAATGCACATTATGATGTTATTTTCACGTAACATGCCTTCTAGAACGATTATCGCGCTTATAATCGAATACCCTGTTTCTGCGCATCAGAACTACCCTTTTGGATGAAAGTGAGTGTTTTCTTTGCCAAAACACTCAGAGAATGCATAGTATGGTGTTAATTTCACATAATATGCACGTCAAGCAGCATCCTAGCGCTTATAATCGAATACTCAGTTTCTGCGCATCAGAACTACTCTTTTTGATGAGACTGAGTGTTTCCTTTGCAAAATCACTCACAGAATGCATAGCATGATGTTATTTTCACGTAATATGCACTTCAAGCAGCGTCTTAGCGCTTATAATCGAATACTCAGTTTCTGCGCATCAGAACTACTCTTTTGGTTGAAAGTGAGTGTTTCCTTTGCATAATCACACAGAGAATGCACATTATGATGTTATTTTCACGTAACATGCCTTCTAGAACGATTATCGCGCTTATAATCGAATACCCTGTTTCTGCGCATCAGAACTACTCTTTTGGATGAAAGTGAGTGTTTCCTTTGCCAAAACACTCAGAGAATGCATAGTATGGTGTTATTTTCACATAATATGCACTTCAAGCAGCATCTTAGCGCTTATAATCGAATACTCAGTTTCTGCGCATCTGAACTACTCTTTTTGATGGAAGTGAGTGTTTCCTTTGCAAAATCACTCAGAGAATGCATAGCATGGTGTTATTTTCACATAATATGCACTTCCAGGAGCATTAAAGCGCGTATAATCGAATACTCAGTTTATGCGCATCAGAACTACTCTTTTGGTTGAAAGTGAGTGTTTCCTTTGCATAATCACACAGAGAATGCACATTATGATGTTATTTTCACGTAATATGCCTTCTAGAACGATTATCGCGCTTATAATCGAATACCCTGTTTCTGCGCATCTGAACTACTCTTTTGGTTGAAAGTTTGTGTTTCCTTTGCATAATCACACAGAGAATGCACAGTATGATGTTATTTTCACGTAATATGCCTTCTAGAACGATTATCGCGCTTATAATCGAATACCCTGTTTCTGCGCATCAGAACTACTCTTTTGGATGAAAGTGAGTGTTCTCTTTGCCAAAACACTCAGAGGATCCATAGTATGGTGTTATTTTCACGTAATATGCACTTCCAGCAGCATCTTAGCGCTTATAATCGAATACTCAGTTTCTGCGCACCAGAACTACACTTTTTGATGGAAGTGAGTGTTTCCTTTGCAAAATCACTCAGAGAATGCATAGCATGGTGTTATTTTCACATAATATGCACTTCCAGGAGCATTAAAGCGCGTATAATCGAATACCCAGTTTCTGTGCATCTGAACTACTCTTTTGATGAAAGTGAGTGTTTTCTTTGCCAACACACTCAGAGAATACATAGCATGGTGTTATTTTCACATAATATGCACTTCCAGGAGCATTAAAGCGCGTATAATCGAGTACTCTGTTTCTGCGCATCAGAACTACTCTTTTGGTTGAAAGTGAGGGTTTCCTTTGCATAATCACACAGAGAATGCACAGTATGATGTTATTTTCACGTAATATGCCTTCTAGAACGATTATCGCGCCTATAGTCGAATACCCTGTTTCTGCGCATCAAAATTACTCTTTTGGATGAAAGTGAGTGTTTTCTTTGCCAAAACACTCAGAGGATCCATAGTATGGTGTTATTTTCACATAATATGCACTTCCACGAGCATTAAAGCGCGTATAATCGAATACCCTGTTTCTGCGCATCTGAACTACTCTTTTTGATGGAAGTGAGTGTTTCCTTTGCAAAATCACTCAGAGAATGCATAGCATGGTGTTATTTTCACATAATATGCACTTCCAGGAGCATTAAAGCGCGTATAATCGAATACCCTGTTTCTGTGCCATCTGAACTACTCTTTTTGATGAAAGTGAGTGTTTTCTTTGCCAAAACACTCAGAGAATGCATAGCATGGTGTTATTTTCACATAATATGCACTTCCAGGAGCATTAAAGCGCGTATAATCGAGTACTCTGTTTCTGCGCATCAGAACTACTCTTTTGGTTGAAAGTGAGGGTTTCCTTTGCATAATCACACAGAGAATGCACAGTATGATGTTATTTTCACGTAATATGCACTTCCAGCAGCATCTTAGCGCTTATAATCGAATACCCTGTTTCTGCGCATCTGAACTACTCTTTTGGTTGAAAGTTTGTGTTTCCTTTGCATAATCACACAGAGAATGCACAGTATGATGTTATTTTCACGTAATATGCACTTCCAGCAGCATCTTAGCGCGTATAATCGAATACTCAGTTTCTGCGCATCAGAACTACTCTTTTTGATGAGACTGAGTGTTTCCTTTGCAAAATCACTCACAGAATGCATAGCATGATGTTATTTTCACGTAATATGCACTTCAAGCAGCGTCTTAGCGCTTATAATCGAATACTCAGTTTCTGCGCATCAGAACTACTCTTTTGGTTGAAAGTGAGTGTTTCCTTTGCATAATCACACAGAGAATGCACATTATGATGTTATTTTCACGTAACATGCCTTCTAGAACGATTATCGCGCTTATAATCGAATACCCTGTTTCTGCGCATCAGAACTACTCTTTTGGATGAAAGTGAGTGTTTTCTTTGCCAAAACACTCAGAGAATGCATAGTATGGTGTTAATTTCACATAATATGCACTTCCAGCAGCATCCTAGCGCTTATAATCGAATACTCAGTTTCTGCGCATCAGAACTACTCTTTTTGATACGAGTGAGTGTTTCCTTTGCCAAAACACTCAGAGAATGCATAGTATGGTGTTATTTTCACATAATATGCACTTCCAGCAGCATCTTAGCGCTTATAATCGAATACTCAGTTTCTGCGCATCTGAACTACTCTTTTTGATGGAAGTGAGTGTTTCCTTTGCAAAATCACTCAGAGAATGCATAGCATGGTGTTATTTTCACATAATATGCACTTCCAGGAGCATTAAAGCGCGTATAATCGAATACTCAGTTTCTGCGCATCAGAACTACTCTTTTGGTTGAAAGTGAGTGTTTCCTTTGCATAATCACACAGAGAATGCACATTATGATGTTATTTTCACGTAATATGCCTTCTAGAACGATTATCGCGCTTATAATCGAATACCCTGTTTCTGCGCATCTGAACTACTCTTTTGGTTGAAAGTTTGTGTTTCCTTTGCATAATCACACAGAGAATGCACAGTATGATGTTATTTTCACGTAATATGCCTTCTAGAACGATTATCGCGCTTATAATCGAATACCCTGTTTCTGCGCATCAGAACTACTCCTTTGGATGAAAGTGAGTGTTCTCTTTGCCAAAACACTCAGAGGATCCATAGTATGGTGTTATTTTCACGTAATATGCACTTCCAGCAGCATCTTAGCGCTTATAATCGAATACTCAGTTTCTGCGCACCAGAACTACACTTTTTGATGAAAGGGAGTGTTTTGTTTGCAAAATCACTCAGAGAATGCATAGCATGGTGTTATTTTCACATAATATGCACTTCCACGAGCATTAAAGCGCGTATAATCGAATACCCTGTTTCTGCGCATCTGAACTACTCTTTTTGATGGAAGTGAGTGTTTCCTTTGCAAAATCACTCAGAGAATGCATAGCATGGTGTTATTTTCACATAATATGCACTTCCAGGAGCATTAAAGCGCGTATAATCGAATACCCTGTTTCTGCGCATCAGAACTACTCTTTTGGATGAAAGTGAGTGTTTTCTTTGCCAAAACACTCAGAGAATGCATAGTATGGTGTTAATTTCACATAATATGCACTTCCAGCAGCATCCTAGCGCTTATAATCGAATACTCAGTTTCTGCGCATCAGAACTACTCTTTTTGATACGAGTGAGTGTTTCCTTTGCCAAAACACTCAGAGAATGCATAGTATGGTGTTATTTTCACATAATATGCACTTCAAGCAGCATCTTAGCGCTTATAATCGAATACTCAGTTTCTGCGCATCTGAACTACTCTTTTTGATGGAAGTGAGTGTTTCCTTTGCAAAATCACTCAGAGAATGCATAGCATGGTGTTATTTTCACATAATATGCACTTCCAGGAGCATTAAAGCGCGTATAATCGAATACTCAGTTTCTGCGCATCAGAACTACTCTTTTGGTTGAAAGTGAGTGTTTCCTTTGCATAATCACACAGAGAATGCACATTGTGATGTTATTTTCACGTAATATGCCTTCTAGAACGATTATCGCGCTTATAATCGAATACCCTGTTTCTGCGCATCTGAACTACTCTTTTGGTTGAAAGTTTGTGTTTCCTTTGCATAATCACACAGAGAATGCACAGTATGATGTTATTTTCACGTAATATGCCTTCTAGAACGATTATCGCGCTTATAATCGAATACCCTGTTTCTGCGCATCAGAACTACTCTTTTGGATGAAAGTGAGTGTTCTCTTTGCCAAAACACTCAGAGGATCCATAGTATGGTGTTATTTTCACGTAATATGCACTTCCAGCAGCATCTTAGCGCTTATAATCGAATACTCAGTTTCTGCGCACCAGAACTACACTTTTTGATGAAAGGGAGTGTTTCCTTTGCAAAATCACTCAGAGAATGCATAGCATGGTGTTATTTTCACATAATATGCACTTCCAGGAGCATTAAAGCGCGTATAATCGAATACCCTGTTTCTGCGCATCTGAACTACTCTTTTTGATGAAAGTGAGTGTTTCCTTTGCAAAATCACTCAGAGAATGCATAGCATGGTGTTATTTTCACATAATATGCACTTCCAGGAGCATTAAAGCGCGTATAATCGAATACCCTGTTTCTGCGCATCTGAACTACTCTTTTTGATGGAAGTGAGTGTTTCCTTTGCAAAATCACTCAGAGAATGCATAGCATGGTGTTATTTTCACATAATATGCACTTCCAGGAGCATTAAAGCGCGTATAATCGAATACCCTGTTTCTGTGCATCTGAACTACTCTTTTTGATGAAAGTGAGTGTTTTCTTTGCCAAAACACTCAGAGAATGCATAGCATGGTGTTATTTTCACATAATATGCACTTCCAGCAGCATCTTAGCGCTTATAATCGAATACTCAGTTTCTGCGCACCAGAACTACACTTTTTGATGAAAGGGAGTGTTTTGTTTGCAAAATCACTCAGAGAATCCATAGTATGGTGTTATTTTCACATAATATGCACTTCCAGCAGCATCTTAGCGCTTATAATAGAATACTCAGTTTCTGCGCATCAGAACTACTCTTTTGGTTGAAAGTGGGTGTTTCCTTTGCCAAAACACTCAGAGAATGCATAGTATGGTGTTATTTTCACATAATATGCACTTCAAGCAGCATCTTAGCGCTTATAATCGAATACTCAGTTTCTGCGCATCAGAACTACTCTTTTGGATGAAAGTGAGTGTTTCCTTTGCAAAATCACTCAGAGAATGCATAGCATGATGTTATTTTCACGTAATATGCACTTCCAGCAGCATCTTAGCGCTTATAATCGAATACTCAGTTTCTGCGCACCAGAACTACACTTTTTGATGAAAGGGAGTGTTTTGTTTGCAAAATCACTCAGAGAATCCATAGTATGGTGTTATTTTCACATAATACGCACTTCCAGCAGCATCTTAGCGCTTATAATCGAATACTCAGTTTTTGCGAATCATAACGACTCTTTTTGATGAAAGTGAGTGTTTCCTTTGCAAAATCACTCAGAGAATGCATAGCATGGTGTTATTTTCACATAATATGCACTTCCACGAGCATTAAAGCGCGTATAATCGAATACCCTGTTTCTGCGCATCTGAACTACTCTTTTTGATGAAAGTGAGTGTTTCCTTTGCAAAATCACTCAGAGAATGCATAGCATGGTGTTATTTTCACATAATATGCACTTCCAGGAGCATTAAAGCGCGTATAATCGAATACCCTGTTTCTGTGCATCTGAACTACTCTTTTTGATGAAAGTGAGTGTTTTCTTTGCCAAAACACTCAGAGAATGCATAGCATGGTGTTATTTTCACATAATATGCACTTCCAGGAGCATTAAAGCGCGTATAATCGAGTACTCTGTTTCTGCGCATCAGAACTACTCTTTTGGTTGAAAGTGAGGGTTTCCTTTGCATAATCACACAGAGAATGCACAGTATGATGTTATTTTCACGTAATATGCACTTCCAGCAGCATCTTAGCGCTTATAATCGAATACCCTGTTTCTGCGCATCTGAACTACTCTTTTGGTTGAAAGTTTGTGTTTCCTTTGCATAATCACACAGAGAATGCACAGTATGATGTTATTTTCACGTAATATGCACTTCCAGCAGCATCTTAGCGCGTATAATCGAATACTCAGTTTCTGCGCATCAGAACTACTCTTTTTGATGAGACTGAGTGTTTCCTTTGCAAAATCACTCAGAGAATGCATAGCATGATGTTATTTTCACGTAATATGCACTTCAAGCAGCGTCTTAGCGCTTATAATCGAATACTCAGTTTCTGCGCATCAGAACTACTCTTTTGGTTGAAAGTGAGTGTTTCCTTTGCATAATCACACAGAGAATGCACATTATGATGTTATTTTCACGTAATATGCCTTCTAGAACGATTATCGCGCTTATAATCGAATACCCTGTTTCTGCGCATCAGAACTACTCTTTTGGATGAAAGTGAGTGTTTTCTTTGCCAAAACACTCAGAGAATGCATAGTATGGTGTTAATTTCACATAATATGCACTTCCAGCAGCATCCTAGCGCTTATAATCGAATACTCAGTCTCTGCGCATCAGAACTACTCTTTTTGATACGAGTGAGTGTTTCCTTTGCCAAAACACTCAGAGAATGCATAGTATGGTGTTATTTTCACATAATATGCACTTCCAGCAGCATCTTAGCGCTTATAATCGAATACTCAGTTTCTGCGCATCTGAACTACTCTTTTTGATGGAAGTGAGTGTTTCCTTTGCAAAATCACTCAGAGAATGCATAGCATGGTGTTATTTTCACATAATATGCACTTCCAGGAGCATTAAAGCGCGTATAATCGAATACTCAGTTTCTGCGCATCAGAACTACTCTTTTGGTTGAAAGTGAGTGTTTCCTTTGCATAATCACACAGAGAATGCACATTATGATGTTATTTTCACGTAATATGCCTTCTAGAACGATTATCGCGCTTATAATCGAATACCCTGTTTCTGCGCATCTGAACTACTCTTTTGGTTGAAAGTTTGTGTTTCCTTTGCATAATCACACAGAGAATGCACAGTATGATGTTATTTTCACGTAATATGCCTTCTAGAACGATTATCGCGCTTATAATCGAATACCCTGTTTCTGCGCATCAGAACTACTCCTTTGGATGAAAGTGAGTGTTCTCTTTGCCAAAACACTCAGAGGATCCATAGTATGGTGTTATTTTCACGTAATATGAACTTCCAGCAGCATCTTAGCGCTTATAATCGAATACTCAGTTTCTGCGCACCAGAACTACACTTTTTGATGAAAGGGAGTGTTTTGTTTGCAAAATCACTCAGAGAATGCATAGCATGGTGTTATTTTCACATAATATGCACTTTCACGAGCATTAAAGCGCGTATAATCGAATACCCTGTTTCTGCGCATCTGAACTACTCTTTTTGATGGAAGTGAGTGTTTCCTTTGCAAAATCACTCAGAGAATGCATAGCATGGTGTTATTTTCACATAATATGCACTTCCAGGAGCATTAAAGCGCTTATAATCGAATACCCTGTTTCTGCGCATCAGAACTACTCTTTTGGATGAAAGTGAGTGTTTTCTTTGCCAAAACACTCAGAGAATGCATAGTATGGTGTTAATTTCACATAATATGCACTTCCAGCAGCATCCTAGCGCTTATAATCGAATACTCAGTTTCTGCGCATCAGAACTACTCTTTTTGATACGAGTGAGTGTTTCCTTTGCCAAAACACTCAGAGAATGCATAGTATGGTGTTATTTTCACATAATATGCACTTCAAGCAGCATCTTAGCGCTTATAATCGAATACTCAGTTTCTGCGCATCTGAACTACTCTTTTTGATGGAAGTGAGTGTTTCCTTTGCAAAATCACTCAGAGAATGCATAGCATGGTGTTATTTTCACATAATATGCACTTCCAGGAGCATTAAAGCGCGTATAATCGAATACTCAGTTTCTGCGCATCAGAACTACTCTTTTGGTTGAAAGTGAGTGTTTCCTTTGCATAATCACACAGAGAATGCACATTATGATGTTATTTTCACGTAATATGCCTTCTAGAACGATTATCGCGCTTATAATCGAATACCCTGTTTCTGCGCATCTGAACTACTCTTTTGGTTGAAAGTGAGTGTTTCCTTTGCATAATCACACAGAGAATGCACGGTATGATGTTATTTTCACGTAATATGCCTTCTAGAACGATTATCGCGCTTATAATCGAATACCCTGTTTCTGCGCATCTGAACTACTCCTTTGATGAAAGTGAGTGTTTTCTTTGCCAAAACACTCAGAGGATTCCATAGTATGGTGTTATTTTCACGTAATATGCACTTCCAGCAGCATCTTAGCGCTTATAATCGAATACTCAGTTTCTGCGCACCAGAACTACACTTTTTGATGAAAGGGAGTGTTTCCTTTGCAAAATCACTCAGAGAATGCATAGCATGGTGTTATTTTCACATAATATGCACTTCCAGGAGCATTAAAGCGCGTATAATCGAATACCCTGTTTCTGCGCATCTGAACTACTCTTTTTGATGGAAGTGAGTGTTTCCTTTGCAAAATCACTCAGAGAATGCATAGCATGGTGTTATTTTCACATAATATGCACTTCCAGGAGCATTAAAGCGCGTATAATCGAATACCCTGTTTCTGCGCATCTGAACTACTCTTTTTGATGAGACTGAGTGTTTCCTTTGCAAAATCACTCAGAGAATGCATAGCATGGTGTTATTTTCACATAATATGCACTTCCAGGAGCATTAAAGCGCGTATAATCGAATACCCTGTTCTGTGCATCTGAACTACTCTTTTTGATGAAAGTGAGTGTTTTCTTTGCCAAAACACTCAGAGAATACATAGCATGGTGTTATTTTCACATAATATGCACTTCCAGGAGCATTAAAGCGCGTATAATCGAGTACTCTGTTTCTGCGCATCAGAACTACTCTTTTGGTTGAAAGTGAGGGTTTCCTTTGCATAATCACACAGAGAATGCACAGTATGATGTTATTTTCACGTAATATGCCTTCTAGAACGATTATCGCGCCTATAGTCGAATACCCTGTTTCTGCGCATCAAAATTACTCTTTTGGATGAAAGTGAGTGTTTTCTTTGCCAAAACACTCAGAGGATCCATAGTATGGTGTTATTTTCACATAATATGCACTTCCAGCAGCATCCTAGCGCTTATAATCGAAGACTCTGTTTCTGCGCATCTGAACTACTCTTTTGGTTGAAAGTGAGTGTTTCCTTTGCATAATCACACAGAGAATGCACATTATGATGTTATTTTCACGTAACATGCCTTCTAGAACGATTATCGCGCTTATAATCGAATACCCTGTTTCTGCGCATCAGAACTACTCTTTGGATGAAAGTGAGTGTTTTCTTTGCCAAAACACTCAGAGAATGCATAGTATGGTGTTAATTTCACATAATATGCACTTCAAGCAGCATCCTAGCGCTTATAATCGAATACTCAGTTTCTGCGCATCAGAACTACTCTTTTTGATACGAGTGAGTGTTTCCTTTGCAAAATCACTCAGAGAATGCATAGCATGGTGTTATTTTCACATAATATGCACTTCAAGCAGCATCTTAGCGCTTATAATCGAATACTCAGTTTCTGCGCATCAGAACTACTCTTTGGATGAAAGTGAGTGTTTTCTTTGCCAAAACACTCAGAGAATGCATAGTATGGTGTTATTTTCACATAATATGCACTTCAAGCAGCATCTTAGCGCTTATAATCGAATACTCAGTTTCTGCGCATCTGAACTACTCTTTTTGATGGAAGTGAGTGTTTCCTTTGCAAAATCACTCAGAGAATGCATAGCATGGTGTTATTTTTCACATAATATGCACTTCCAGGAGCATTAAAGCGCGTATAATCGAATACTCTGTTTCTGCGCATCTGAACTACTCTTTTGATGAAAGTGAGTGTTTTCTTTGCCAAAACACTCAGAGAATGCATAGTATGGTGTTATTTTCACATAATATGCACTTCAAGCAGCATCTTAGCGCTTATAATCGAATACTCAGTTTCTGCGCATCAGAACTACTCTTTTGGATGAAAGTGAGTGTTTTCTTTGCCAAAACACTCAGAGAATGCATAGTATGGTGTTATTTTCACATAATATGCACTTCAAGCAGCATCTTAGCGCTTATAATCGAATACTCAGTTTCTGCGCATCTGAACTACTCTTTTTGATGGAAGTGAGTGTTTTCCTTTGCAAAATCACTCAGAGAATGCATAGCATGGTGTTATTTTCACATAATATGCACTTCCAGGAGCATTAAAGCGCGTATAATCGAATACTCTGTTTCTGCGCATCTGAACTACTCTTTTGATGAAAGTGAGTGTTTTCTTTGCCAAAACACTCAGAGAATGCATAGTATGGTGTTAATTTCACATAATATGCACTTCCAGCAGCATCCTAGCGCTTATAATCGAATACTCTGTTTCTGCGCATCTGAACTACTCTTTTGATGAAAGTGAGTGTTTTCTTTGCCAAAACACTCAGAGAATGCATAGTATGGTGTTATTTTCACATAATATGCACTTCCAGCAGCATCTTAGCGCTTATAATCGAATGGTCAGTCTCTGCGCATGAAAACTACTCCTTCTGATGAACGTTAGTGTTTCCTTTGCAAAATCACTCAGAGAATGCATAGCATGGTGTTATTTTCACATAATATGCACTTCCAGGAGCATTAAAGCGCGTATAATCGAATACTCTGTTTCTGCGCATCTGAACTACTCTTTTTGATGAAAGTGAGTGTTTTCTTTGCCAAAACACTCAGAGAATGCATAGCATGGTGTTATTTTCACATAATATGCACTTCAAGCAGCATCTTAGCGCGTATAATCGAATACTCAGTTTTTGCGAATCATAACGACTCTTTTTGATGAAAGTGAGTGTTTCCTTTGCATAATCACACAGAGAATGCACAGTATGATGTTATTTTCACGTAATATGCACTTCCAGCAGCATCTTAGCGCTTATAATCGAATACTCAGTTTCTGCGCACCAGAACTACTCTTTTTGATGAAAGTGGGTGTTTCCTTTGCCAAAACACTCAGAGAATGCATAGTATGGTGTTATTTTCACATAATATGCACTTCAAGCAGCATCTTAGCGCTTATAATCGAATACTCAGTTTCTGCGCATCAGAACTACTCTTTTGGATGAAAGTGAGTGTTTCCTTTGCAAAATCACTCAGAGAATGCATAGCATGATGTTATTTTCACGTAATATGCACTTCCAGCAGCATCTTAGCGCTTATAATCGAATACTCAGTTTCTGCGCATCTGAACTACTCTTTTTGATGGAAGTGAGTGTTTCCTTTGCAAAATCACTCAGAGAATGCATAGCATGGTGTTATTTCACATAATATGCACTTCCACGAGCATTAAAGCGCGTATAATCGAATACCCTGTTTCTGCGCATCTGAACTACTCTTTTTGATGAAAGTGAGTGTTTCCTTTGCAAAATCACTCAGAGAATGCATAGCATGGTGTTATTTTCACATAATATGCACTTCCAGGAGCATTAAAGCGCGTATAATCGAATACCCTGTTTCTGTGCATCTGAACTACTCTTTTTGATGAAAGTGAGTGTTTTCTTTGCAAAATCACTCAGAGAATGCATAGCATGGTGTTATTTTCACATAATATGCACTTCCAGGAGCATTAAAGCGCGTATAATCGAGTACTCTGTTTCTGCGCATCAGAACTACTCTTTTGGTTGAAAGTGAGGGTTTCCTTTGCATAATCACACAGAGAATGCACAGTATGATGTTATTTTCACGTAATATGCACTTCCAGCAGCATCTTAGCGCTTATAATCGAATACCCTGTTTCTGCGCATCTGAACTACTCTTTTGGTTGAAAGTTTGTGTTTCCTTTGCATAATCACACAGAGAATGCACAGTATGATGTTATTTCACGTAATATGCACTTCCAGCAGCATCTTAGCGCGTATAATCGAATACTCAGTTTCTGCGCATCAGAACTACTCTTTTTGATGAGACTGAGTGTTTCCTGTGCAAAATCACTCACAGAATGCATAGCATGATGTTATTTTCACGTAATATGCACGTCAA
>CAJUYD010000032.1:0-46404 GCA_910591665.1 Ectemnius continuus
TCGACTTTTTTCGACCAATATTCTCGCATTCTTATTTCGTACTCTGTCGTAAATTTAACCTGCCCCAATTGCAAAGGATAATAACACTAGTAAAGATTGCAAAGCCTGAGGAAGGCTCAAGTCCACGTCAGAGTACGAAATAAGAATCGAAAAGCATGAAAATATTGTAACCAAATGTGCAAGAGGTAACAATCGTTCTGACGCTTATGCTCGCGCGACCGAGCGAGAGAGAGAGAGAGAGAGAGAGATGGACTAAATGTTTTAAAAAATGTATGCATGCAACGAACGCGAACTGAAAACTTTAGGTTTTCTACGTATGCTGCGAGCATGCAAAGTGGAAGCTGTACGGGAAACGTACAGTTTCTTAAAATTGAGGGGACCCGTCTAGATAGACACATAATCAAAGTTTTCTGTTTTAGAAATGCGCGAAGAAATTTTGCGGCTGCGGGCGTGCCAAGGTGCCCCGCCGCCTCCGCCTCCGCCTCCACCTCCGCCACCGCCTCCGCCTCCACCACCACCTCCAGGAGCGGGGCAGCCAGGGCAGTTCCTGCCACAGGCCCCACCGCCACCACCACAGCCCCTGATGATGCCATCACAGGCAGTGGCAGTGCCGCCCCAAGCAGTGGCGGCACTGCCAAACGGCAACAGACGAAGTGAGTTTATTTTCACGACTTAAATAAACTATCAACAGATTGTTTTATTTTTCTTTCATTTAATTTAATTTCAAATGTTTTATTACAGATCGTTTCAAGGCAGGCGGCAGGGGGCGCAGGGCCGCCGCGGAAAGGTGGCGCGCAGCCCGTAATGTGCGCTACTATGATAGGGGCGGTCGTGGTGACCGTGGTGGTGGCCGTGGTGGTGGCGATGGTGGTCGTGGCCGAACTATCAATATATATTTTTAAATAAAAATTTTTTCAAAAATTTAGTCTTATCTATTTCCTCGCCCTTCAGGTCAAACATCCCTTGATCCTTAAATATAAATATAATACAATTGTAATTAGTAATAATTGTAATTCATTTGCTAATTTCATTAGCAAATAAGCGATTACCGATAGCTAGGGTGATTTAATTTGTAGATTAGATAAGCTATACCCTTATATGTAAGTACTGTACCTTTGATATCTTGACTGTCAAATGCATAGCTCAGGGAGCACACAATCTAAAGTGTAGAAATTAGTTTTTTAACCAAAGTGTTCCTTGAGTGACAAGCTTGACGGTCAAGACCTAAATTGGAATATGTATGAGCATATCCCTTGCCTGATATAGTTTGTAATTGTAAACATTAGATCAAGTAATGATTCTCATTAACAAGAGAGAAATTAACAATAGCTAAAATGCATTTAAATTGCACATTAGATAAGCTATATCCTTACACGTACTGTAACTTTGATATTCTGACTCTCAAAAGCATAGCTCAAGGTACACAATTTAAAGCAATAAAATTTGTTAAATAGGTACTGATTATCAATAGCTAGTATGTCGCTAAAACACATGATTGGTAATTGTTGCTTATTTAAGTTGTTTTAGTTCTTAAGCTAAAGTGTTCCTTGAGCAATGAACTTGACAAACAAGATACAACCAAATTAAACTGTGTATCAGCATTTTGCTTGGTTTATATATTATAATTATAAAGTGTTAAGTCAAACAATGATTCTGAGTAGGGAGATGAAAAGGGAGATTCCCAATAGCTAGAACGTGTTGAAATTATAAATGATGACTTAACACCTTACAAATTATATTAGATAAGTTATATATACAAGCTCTTTGATTCGCAGTCTAGTTTTTTATGTATCCTGACTGTCAAGTGCCTTGCTGACAGAATGCAAACTTGAAGTGCTGAAATTAGTCTAAGCAAATGCTGATCACCAATAACAAGCATTCCTTTAAATTATAAATAATTGCTCATATTGCTAAAAAGATTGATATATATTGTATTCTTGGCAATTTTAATTATTGGTAATCAGTACTTGTTTACCAAAACAAGGACTTGTAAGTTGCACACTTAACACTTTCAACATTTCGTAATTCCTAATAATGACACGATCGCAGGGACAAGGGCAAGGACAGTGTACTCTTTTATTAACTCAATAAAGCATGGAATCTGGAATAAAATGATAAAATGATCAAATCGGACTGTGTCATATATAACTATTACTGCACATAACCAACCATGGCATAACCGGCTTAACCAAAGTGTCGGTATGACATAGATTACAGATTATAGATCGGTAACGTAAACGCGACATTTGGCCGTGGTGCCAACTGGTGTGAGAAAAGTGAAAGGCACACTTTTAGGAATTACTGAATCCCATGAACATAATCCGCCTCGCCTTTTCCACGAGTAAAATAAAGAGGAGAATTCATATCTCCTGAATGACTGAACCGATTCGCTTGATTCTTGGCCTATTCGATTCAGAAAAATCAGAAAAAAAATACAAAATTGAGAAATAAATCCTTGGAGCTACAACTTTTGCATAAATGGAGGTGAAAGTTTTCTAGCGGACGACAACCGCTACACTTCGGGATAAGTATCCTCGGTAGTCTCGCGCCGTCCTATATATACTGCGCCGTCCTATATATACTACTACTTGGCGCGAGACTCTACCGAGTCTCCTGACCACACTTTCCTTCATTATATTCAATAACAGCTAGTGGTTTTAACGTTACGGATATCTGTCGGCTTGAAGAAACAGCACGGATGCTACGATTTTTTTTGGTACTTGGCACCATGATGGGAGCGTGTTTTGTCGATAAAATTCTCACATCCCGCGTATCTCTCCATTTGAGTACGACAATCCCGTTATCATCTTCTTTGGATACCATCTCCCCCTTTTTTAGTTTGCAATGAAGAATATCTTTTGGGATGAATTTTTTGTTATTCCGAAGTGTTCCCACTACATGGGTCTTGCGGTTTACGCATGATATCGCTAATTCGTAACTTGTGTAAAAATTATCAATGTATAATGTTTGTCCTTGGTCGAAAAGTTTTTCTGCAAGCTGTAGACATACGTTATGTGCCAATCCTGTTTCTCTAACACCGTCAGCTGATTTACCAGAGTAAATTTTCATTGCCCATGTATATCCCGTGCTTGAGCATAATTTGAACAATTTGATCCCGTATTTGTGTGCTTTATTTGGAATATATTGTTTGAAGATGAGTCTTCCACGCCATGGAATCAACGTTCCATCGATAACAATGTGCTCTCCAGGCGTGAATATGTTTTGATACTTCCTTTCCAGTTTGTCGGAGAGTGGACGTATTTTTCCAAGTCGATCATTACGGGAAATCGACGTATTGTTGGCAAAATGAAAGTTACTCAGTAGTAATTCGAATCTATTTCGTGACATAACAGTATGCGGTAATTCAAAATTATACAATGGGTTTTTCGACCAATAATTAGCTATGGGGTGTACTTTTACAAATCCCATATATAAAATTAGTCCCAAGAATTTTTTTATTTCGTCGGGATTAGTTGATGTCCACTTATGCATCCGTGAACATGGTGTTAGCTCAGATGTATTTAACTTTTGTTCCGCATATCTATTTGTTTCCGATACAAGTAAGTTTATTATTTCCTCATCAACGAACAGCTCAAACACATCATATGGATTGACATCACGAGGTAATTGCCTAATGAGGCCGCCTGTCCCGGAAAAAGAAAATGACTTCTGCCGACCACGAAATTCATTCCATTCACAAAATTGAATTGTGCTTTCCTCGGTATTATGACTTCTTCTTTCTTCCTCATTGGCCAATTCTTGTAAAATCTCGTCTATAGTATCTTCGTTACATTCAGTATCACTACGATCGCCAATATTCGAATCAGAATCAGACGATGTAATTCTATTTATATTTTTATTTTTAGGAAATCTGATTTCTTCCTCATCGCTACTATCCGAATTAGTGCAATTCCCGCAAAAGGTTTCTTTTTCACTGCTATCTGACTCACTAAGAAATAAGTTTTCCATTTTTCTTTTCGACATTGTAACGAATTAGGGCAGAGATTTTAAGTTATACCGCTCGTTACTGCGCACAGATTCAAACTGATCGTGTAGAGTGGTGAGACGAGAAACAAATACGAAGCAATGGAAACAAACGAAATGAGAGATTATTCTTGCGATCACAAGTGATTCGGATCACTAAAATATCGGTGGGAGTAAATAGTACAGTATGCTTGGTACAGCGGCACTCGTGGCCTGAAGGAGAATTCACTGAAAACACGCGTGGCAGTCAACGTGTTAAAACGGATACAATATTTGATAATCGTCCAGTTTTTAATAGAGTTCGAGCATCACTTGGAATTTTATATTCTGGATAAATGTCCCTCAAACCTTTTAATAAATTACCCAAATGGGTATGATTAATATTGTTTTTTGCTGGCTTTTTGGCTGGCCGAGCGGTGACGCGCCCGGCCCGTTGGCTGCCTGGTTAATTGTGTTTTTCCAATACCAGGACCATTTTCTCCATTCCGGAGAAAACAGTTTTCAATAGACAAAGCTCCAAGGTACATATTGATATACATTTCAGATTAGACGATCGTTACCTTCGATACTTTATTTAAAAGTCAAAAGTTTATGCTAATTTTTTGCATTGAACAATTAATCTGCGAATCATTAAAAAAACATGGTTACATAGATCGGCATTTCCCAAGTAAAACCAAATATTAATTATATCGATACGACCAGTAGTTTTTACAGAAAAAATTCCCCCGCAATGGTCTATTTTCGCCGATGCGCGAAAACGTCGAGTTTGGCGGTCAGTATTTCCCAAAGAAATACGAATTTTGGAAAACGATGAGGCGGACCCCCCCCCCCCCCCCCTATCTCATCTCA
This sequence comes from Ectemnius continuus, assembly GCA_910591665.1. Lineage (NCBI taxonomy): Eukaryota > Metazoa > Arthropoda > Insecta > Hymenoptera > Crabronidae > Ectemnius > Ectemnius continuus. Next base: position 4,834 of record CAJUYD010000032.1, read on the forward strand.
GGAACAACATGCTGAATTTTTAGCAAAATCCCCGACATCACCAAAATCCAGCTTCTCACTTGGCGTAGAATGACCCATCTATAATAAACATTTGGAAAACATTATAAAAAAATATTTTTTTCTAAATCTGAAACAAACATTTGATATATATTTAAATATTCAAAAGAGATTCACTATCTTTTTAATATTAAATACATATGTATTCAATATTTTGTGCAACTAGGGAAGTGTCTATGTGTGTTGCTGCCGATAGGGCACCAAATTAATCAATACCAGCGTCACACTGAGCTACTTTGTAGATTGTTTTTACAACAGTATCATAATATTTCGGATTATAAATATTCGCAAATTCTCCAATGCTTGCGTCTAATATTTTTATTTCAATTAAAAGCCGCCCAAGAGCCCTCAACTCTGATTTAATCAGGCCAAGCTGATGTGGTGCTCTGTACTTAGCAGTGTGACGGGGCAGAGTAGCCTCGCACAAGGAGCTCACCTTTACGAGGCAGGCCAGCTGGTAATGAATGGTTGCTCTCTCTCGACCCGACGCGGCGCCACCCGTTCGCTACACTACACAGTGGCCGATTTGAGTCTAAAACGCGCGCGTCCGACCTTATGCTCGAAAAAAATCAACGAAACTTTATCGTTTTGGGTAATCTAGAGGACAACAAATGTTAATAATGTGTGATTGGATGTAGTTATAAGTCAAAATTTCGGCACAAACGGTTTTATTCTTTCTAGACTCTGAAACACTCCGAAGCGCTCTGACTACACTCTCACTCTGACACCGAAACACTCCGAAAACAATCTGCTTGCTCTTTGCCAGGAGCATATCTTATATTAGTACTCATACATACACTACATTCGTACAGATACGCACACACATCTCCTTACACTCGAACCCTTGCATCTCATAATTTACATTGTTGACATTGTTGTTGTATTTTATGATTTATACGCAGTATAGTAAAACACGTCCGTTTGTTTGACACACAGAACAAAAGTAAGTTATTTAATCAATAAAACATTTCTCCTCGCTTCAACTCAGAACGGAAGAGCTTCCCTTCATTTATTATATAAAAACTCTTCCGTCTTGTCTGAGCGCCATAATTCGAAATTACAAAGTATTATCAAGTACTATTTCTCAACAATTGTTCATGCGACAGATCAGTCGTATTACATCTACACCCTTTCCACAATCACTCCGGTCATCGCATTCGTACCCCATTTCACTCGCTCGCCTAAAGGAGGGTATACATCTGCCGAAGCGAGCACGGGCGTGAACGCTCGACGAATGCTTGACGGTCCAAAGTTTTCTTCAGCGGAACACCAGAAAAGGTTCTATGGATCGCCTATGGATCCTCCGGCGAACTCAAGGCGAATCCCTTAACACACGTAACCTTGTAGGTCCCTTAACACATAGGTCCTTGAAGTCGGTCATCTAGCTTTCAGCAATGCTACCGGGCAGCCAAACACGATCGCTTGAGAAAAAGTAGGGGAAGAAAAGTGTTTTGGGGCAGTGTCAGGTATCGGGTGTAGCAGAATAGATACAGGGGCAACAAAGCCAGCTGTAGGTGTCGACTTCAATTTGGTTATAAATTCGATTAATGCGGGATCCGGATGGTCGGTTGGCCGGTGGAATCGGTAGCTCATATTTCGGAAGACTGCTCGGCGCGATAGGGGGTGGGGGAGTCTAGCCTACATGGGCTCTCTTCCTTGTCTATACTATAAATATGCTATAAACGGAACAATGTACGCTTTTCACGCATCAGTTGGAAATTATAAGACAAAATGACTGTGTTCAGGATAAAAATATGTCAACTAGTCTGCGGATTCGCCTTGCTGCTCGGCGCAGGATCCGAATTCAATAGATCAGTAAATTCTCCCGGCGTAGCTATCCCGAACCTCTTGAGAAAATGCTAATGTGCATGTTCGTGCGCGGCTCGCCAAGTGTATACCGGCGTTCAGCGTATAGGGTGGACCGAACGCACTCGAAAACTGTTTTGAAAACCGTGCCCATGTGCCGCTTTCTATTGTCTAGCTGTTCGTGCTCGTGCTGGGTTCGGCAGATATATGCCCACCTTAACGCTACCCACTTGACACTCTTTACGATCTCATGCACCCTTCCTACTTTCATACTTATCCTCACAGTCACTCCTGATCATCTTTCGCACCGCTCCTTATTCCACTCGCTCGTCTCCCACACCACTCTTCCCTACACTCCGCATCCATGCCCGGCGTGTCGATCTTTCTTCTCACACACATTGCCCTATCCGCTTACGTTCCAAACTTCCAAACATTACCTTAAATTCATTCCCATAATAAATAATTTTTTAATTTCAAATTGTTTTGGAGATAATGAAAGTTTTATATAATATGTTTCTATGTATTCAAATGGAGAACTTTAATTTTGTTTACGATTCGTGCATCCAAGTGTATCCTGGTGATTTCTTTTTTTCCTGAAAATAGACTCTTTCCTGCGTATTTTGGCGTATAGTTCATTTGCGGCTAATTGCGGCTACCTGCGATATAAAATAATACACTTATAAAATTATGCTGCAGTGAAGAAAATATTGAAAGAAAAGAATGATTGTACTGATAGGTAGGAACAGAAGGGCGAATGATGCGATGTACCTCGCAACGGAACTCAGTCTTGATCCCAGTAGGCATTGGACTCTAATAAAACCTAACTACATAACTAACTAACTGTTGCGTAAATAATTAGTGCGCTAGTAATTTGAAGAATACTTAATACTTCCATTATTTAATTATGAACATTATTTTTTTTCAATAATGAATTGAATAAAGATTAACAATTAAGCGATTGAATAATTGTTAATTTATTTGAGTAATTGTTTCATCTTGCAAAGAAATCTTTTGAGACTTTCACTCGCTCCTTTGGCTGTCAATTAATCAAAAAATTAATTATAGACTTATAGATAGAAAAAATTAATTATAGGAAACTCCATTTGTGAATAAACGGGCCGGCCAAGTATCAGATGTTTTATTGATGATTAATTCTACTATGCCGTTTCTCTACCCCAAAACTGCAACTAACCCGTATCTAGCACCGTAAAGTATATCATGCTTGTGTTGTGACTATGTAATCGTAATCGCCTCGGCATTGCGATGGAATGGTTTGGTGGTTTCAGAACATTTTTAAAAATATCTCATAATTAAATAGTGCCTTGGCTCTAGTTTCGAAGGATTTTCATAAATTTTTTTGTGAATGTGGCAAAGGCAACGAAATATGTAGGTGTTAGTAGAATTGTCTTCCAATGTTAAAGAAAAATATGATTTTTGTTGAACCCAAAATATTTTTGTGGGAGGTCGAACAAAACTACTTGGCGATTTTTTTTACATTTTTAATGTCTTTTTAGGGGATATCACAAGTTTTTGGTCAGTAATATGTAAGCATATATCAAAGAAATGACTTCATGTACCACTGTTGTAGAATGTGAAAGAGAAGTATGACTTTTGTTGAATCGAAAACACTTTTGTTGGAGGTGGAACAACACTAGCTGGCGATTTCTTTTACATTTTTAATGTGTTCTTAAAGGATATCATAAGTTTGTGATCAGTAATATCTTACAAGGAGAGTGTCAGACCTGTCAGGTCGAAACCCAACTCCAATTTTTTTTTATAAGCTCAGGATGTGATGTAGAACAAGTATTCAAAATTTGGTTTGCAATGGTCAACTGCGAGGACCCCCCAAAAATGTCAAATGTCCCAATTTTTGCGCTTATGGAGTTTTAAAACATTTATAGCAAACCCGCTTGATTTAATTTGAGTTCGTGTACTTGCAGTGCACTATTATAGTTAATATTTCGTATATTTCTCATTTAGCACCTAAACAACTCATTCAGAAAGTTTCGTTATAGTTTTCGATAGTTTTCATTCATACACTTGCACTGAACGATTGTAATTAGAATTTTTTATATTCTTTCTTTAGCACCTGTAAAAAGTTTGGTGAAAGGTTTCAACATGACAAAGCTGACAGCGATCCCTATGCATATTATTTACTCAAATGGCGCCGAATCTCTGGGACTGCAATTTCTTGCATGTTTATCGAAAAACACATGCAGTTCGTAATCGGTATATTACTTGCGATTGTTGAATTGATGTTGTCTAATTAAGTTGTTTCGAGGCTGCATACCACATATTTAAAATATTAGCTATAATAGTGCACTGCGAGTATAGGAACTTAAATAAAATCAAGCGAGTTTGCCATAAATGCCTTAAAGCTCCATAAGTGCAAAAATTGGCACATTTGGCATTTTTGGGAGGTCCTTGCAGTTGACCAATGAAACCCAAATTTTGTGCACTTGTTCTACATCACATCCAGAGCTTATAAAAAAAAATTGGACTTCGGTTTCGACCTGACAGGTCTAACACTCTCCTTGTTAGAATGTCAAAGCGGAGTATGATTTTTGTTAAATCCCAAACACTTATGCGGAACAAAGAATATTTGCGGTAGGTTGAGTAAAACTACTGGGCGAATTGCGCTACATTTTTAATGTCCTTGTGGGGGTATACAATTTCTGTAAATTGAATTTCCGGAGAGTAAGCCATGATTGTTAAAATGAATGCTTGTTAGTTTAAGGGAATACAATTATAGTAAGAATAGTAGTAGCTGTGGTAAGACGCTCTATTTACAATCTTACGGTTCCAGTTCTATTGCAAATACATAATATTTTTTTAATTCCTTGTTATTTACGCAGATGAAAAAATTATATGTTGATGTTAGTAATGAACTCGTCTCGTGCTACACAATATCCACCTTCATCGAATTATCAGGAATAGTGTGACCACACTATTTATATTCCTACCTGTTTAGCAGTCAATGGTGCCTTTTCACTTCCGCAGCACCTGGTCCTGACATATAATAAAATATTTATAAATGTGGTTTAAACGTTTGTTTGTCGATAGTCGCAGAGTAATTGTGAAATCAGTTGATTGCCAGTGGCAAAATATATAATTTCTTTACCTGCGTGAATAGTAAGAAATATTAGATATTTGAAATAGAACTGGGACGATAAAATTACAATTTCAGCGTCTTACCACGACGACTGCTATTGTTACTTTGATTAAGTTCATTGAAAGTGACAAGCGATCATCCCGATAGCCCACACTCCGGATATTCAGTTCATAGGAATTTTATATGACACAATAATAAAATTATCATGTAACTCCGAGTTGCAAATAAAATAGTTTTATTGAAGCTCATAAGCAACGCTTCTTCGAGATTTTGCATTTATCAATTAACCGATTGGCCCCCGATATCTGTCGTGATTCACTCCGCCTAATGCTCAGCGATACAAGACCTAAGTGACACTACACGGCTACCAAAAGAAGTACGCAATGTCGGTATTACCGATAATTCGACATTACAAAACTGTAGTCAACTGAGGGTTACATTTTAGAATGAGCCGGTTGTTATTTATGCACCATTGATTGTAATGACGGGACAGATACTGGAGTAAAATGTAGAATTGTTCACCATCTGTCACAGTTTTGTTCGGTCTGTCAATTATTACCTGACCGTACCTGACCCTATTGGGAGAAACTTGAGTTAATGCCTGCGTAGCATGTGTAGGCTTGGAGCTCGAGCGCTCCGCGCCGGTGCCGTCCCTTATTCCCATCATGCGGGTCCCAGTCATAAAACGGAGCTACCTGACTATGGCTTAACGACAAATTGCAATAATAAGATCGTTAAAGCGGTAATACTATTGAATCTTTGAATCAGCGTTAATTTACTAAATCTCTTATTGGACATTGGAAAAGAAAGAAATCGTAATCTTTCTTCAAAAATTGAAAAGCTGTCATATATCTATAATAATATTCATCACATAGAATTTGTAAACTGCTTGGCACTGAGAATCTATTGATTCTTCTAATTAACGCAGTACAACTTGAGCAAAATGAGACAGTTGTTTCACTATATACATGACAGATGCAATCATTGAAACGTTCGTAAGTTTCATAAAATACGAGCACAACACATATATGCGAAAATATCACTGACTTTCATGAAACAGATAATTATTATTAATAATTATTATTAATAAGTGCGTTCACTGTATGTCGTCGGGTGCGGAAAAGACAACACTTATTATTAGCACTATGGTATCCGATGCCTGTTTGACACTACCTGGCTGACGGTCCGAGGCATTCTGATGCTAAGCGCTCGTCCAAAACCAGGTAGGGCGCCGCCAGCCACCTAACGGCGAAAAAAGGAAAGCGACATTTTATGAAACTTGATTATACTGAAGAATTTCAGTAACTTTTCGCTTCGGACGAAACATTTCAAATATTTATATCTCTTAAACTAATGGACCGCTTCCATTGTGCCTTTCGTCATACGAATCAGAAAAAATCACAGAAAAATATATCCCAAAGAGAATTACTTCGTGCACGTAATCTTTGAGAAATTCGAAAAACAAATTTGGAAACAATTTTTCGCACGGGTTAAATCGTTTTACTTCGGGATAATATAGCCTCGGTAGTCTCGCTGGCCCGTTCGGCTACGCCTTCACTACTTGTCGCGGAGACTCTACCGAGTCTCCTGATAGTATAAGACAAAACAAAAAAATTAAATGGCACGATTATAAAAATACTTTACTAGAAAATATAGAAGATTAAACACAATTTAAAAAACACATTAAAAAAGAAGAACAAAAACTTATTAAAAAACTGACAGAAAGATGGCAGTTACTGTGGCGGAGTGAACACCGCGGCAGGATTACACATGAATTCATCCCAAAAATAAGCTTCGTATTAGAAAATAAATGGTTCTCACCTGGCCTTAAACCAACTTTTATAATAACCGGACACAGCTCACTGAATAGCTATTTACACAAAATAAAAAAAGAAGAAACACCAAACTGCAAATTCTGCACAATACAAGAAGAGACTACACAACACATATTATTTCATTGCCCAAAATATGAGGATATTAGACCACAATATTTAAAAGACATTATACAAAAAGTAACAAAAGGAATAGAAGTTAAGCTTGAAGAAAATATAAACACAGAAGAAAAGTATGAACAATTTCTAAAATTTATAAACGAAGCGTATGATAAGCGAGACGACAATTAATAGAGATAGTAGAAATCAGTCTGCCTCCACGTGGCAGGGACGGACAACGACCTCGAAACAGGTCGGCTAAAGACTGAAGAAAAATTTATTAACAACACAATATACAACTAAATAAACGTAAACAAAGTAAAGAAGAGTTAACCAAATAAAACGGAAGGAAACATGCGGAGATGAGCGTAAGCTCGGGAGCCGCAATGAGTAAAGAAACAAATGAAAAAAAAAAATTTACATGGGTGCGGTCGGCGGGTGCATTTCCCGCACACGGCCGCTCCCGGTACTCGTCTTGGGGGACTTCAACGCCCACGCTAGGACGTGGGGCAACCCCCGGAACGACGCAAGGGGCGGGATGCTGCTGGATTGGGCGGCGCAACACGACCTCTGGTTAGTCAACCGGGGGTCGGCTAACACGTGGAGGGCGGGGGGGTTTGCAGGGGGAGTCGGTGGTCGATCTAACCTTCGGTTCCTCGGCTGCCGTGCACCGTGTGTCCGGGTGGCGGGTTGCGGAAGAGCAGGAGACGCTCTTCGATCACCTCTATCTGACGATGGAGGTGGTCGCCCCGACGCGCCGCCCGCCACCAGCAGGCAACCCTCGCGGTGGAGGAGACAACCCACCACCGCGATGGGCGCTGAGGCACCTAGACCGGGACGCTCTCATGGCGCAGCGATCGCCGTGGCCTGGCAGGACGGGTCGGGGGACGAGCACGTGCCTCCCAACCCGGACGAGGGGGCCGAGTCTTTTCGGGGCGCAATGACGTCGCAATGCACCCCCCCCCCCCCCCACCACCGTGTCCACCGCAGCTGTATGCGGCGTACCAGGAGTCAGCGGGCCATCAAAGCCGCCAAGGCCAGGGCCTGGGACGAGCTCGTCGCCACATTGGACAGAGATCCGTGGGGGCGCCCATATAAGATCGTCATGGGACGAATACGTCGGCCTCGTAAAGGGGTGCTTGAAGTACCTCGGGATTCACCTCAACCACCGCTGGCGCTTCAAGGAGCACTTCGAGAGGATCCTCCCGAGGGCGGAGAGGACGGCCGGCGCGTTATGCCGGCTCCTTCCCAACCTGGGCGGTCCTCTCGAGAAAGTCGGTCGGCTGTACGGTGGAGTCGTCAGATCGCAAGTTCTGTACGGCTCCCCGGTATGGTCCGAGGCCTTATGAGGCGCTACACCGCAGTGTAGCCATAAGGACCTGCCGGGGATATAGAACTATATCCCACCGTGCAGCCAGTGTGGTGGCCCGATCTCCCCCGTGGGAGATCGTAGCCCGCTCGCCGGCGCTCTATTACAGAGGCCTGTCCGACGCGCGGCAACGGGGAGTCGCCACCACCGAGAAGATGGCCGACTTGAAGCTCCAGTCCCGGCAGTACCTGGTGGACTCGTGGGTCAGCTGGCTCGACGAGCCGGGTATCGAACCCACCAGGGCTGTCGGGGCTATCCGTCCGCATCTCCAACGCTGGGCGGATAGGGGTTTTGGGGGTGTCACGTACCGCCTGTGCCAGGTGCTCACCGGGCATGGTTGCTTCGGTGCGTACCTGGCCAGGATTGGCAGGGAGGCCACGACCCGCTGCCACCATTGTGCGGCCGACCGGGACGACGCGCAGCACACGCTGGAATTCTGCCCAGCGTGGGCGGACGAGCGCGCCGTCCTGGTCGACGAGATAGGGAGTGACGATCTCGCGCTGTCGAGCATCGTGGGTCGGATGCTCGACAGCGCGAGCGGCAACGCCATCCCGAGCGGCATGGGTCCCCCGGGCGGAGGGGCAGGGGAAGGAGAAGGAGGCCCGACCTCCAGGCGCCACCCTGATGGTGTCGCCAGATCCTCTTCCCTCCCCTCCTTCCGGAACATCTACGGGGGACGGCCGCGGGAGAGAGCCACGGCTCTCCCGCGGCACAAAAACGTCCGCGCGGTCGGCGGGGGGGCTCAGCTGGGGGGCTGAGTCCCTCCTTCTGCACTCCGGCCGCGTGAAGGAGAAAATGCCCTCCCGGGCATGTGGCACTACCTCTGCCGCGACAGGGGCGGGTCCTGGTAGCATCCTGTGGTCTCCCCAGGGCCCGCCCCGTCATGTCTCCGAGGTCACCGCAGTGTTTTTAGTGGGTGCAAGCCCCACATAACCCCGCCTCTCCCCCCAGAGAGACAGGGTATCCGTTCAGGGATTTTTCTGCGTCAAAAAAGAAGGGCGGGGTGTGTTTGGCTATATCGCTAGATATAGTCAACGCTTTCAACACCCTGCCCTGCTGGGTCATCCGGGAGGCGCTCGAGCACCATCGAGTGCCTCCTGAGTTGAGGGCCGTCGTCGAGGACTACCTCGCCGACAGGTGCATAGAGTACATGGGCCGGACGCAACAGAACGTGAGGGAGACGTACGCCGGGGTTCCGCAGGGGTCTGTGTTGGGACCCCTGCTATGGGACCTCGGATACGACTACGTCCTGCGAGCCGGTCTCCCCGCTGGCGTGGCACTAATTTGCTACGCCGATGACACCCTCGTGGTGCCCAGCGGGGAGGACGAAGTGAGGACCGGCCGCGTCGCGGAGATGGCGGTGGCATGTGTCGTCGCCCGGATCCACCGACTGGGCCTGCGAGTGGCCCCCGCAAAGACCGAGGCGATCTGGTTCTACGATCGTCGTCGGTATGCGGGGCCGCCCGTCCAGCGGTGGATCGTGGTGGGAGGTGCCCGTGTCTGGGTGAGCGATACCATGAGGTATCTCGGGCTCACCCTGGACAGCCGCTGACGCTTCAATCAACACTTTGACCGGCTGTTCCCCCGAGTTCAGAAGGCAGCGGGCGCTTTGGGTCGCCTGCTGCCAAACATCGGGGGACCGTGGGAGGGGGTCCGACGTCTATACGCGGGAGTCGTCCGTTCCATGTTGCTCTACGGAGCACCAGTCTGGGCGGACGATCTGGCGGCCAGCCGGCGCAATTGTGCCCTGCTACTCAGGGTACAGCGTCCGATGGCCGTCAGGGTCGTGCGGGGCTACCGCACGATCTCCCAGGCGTCAGCGACCGTCGTAGCTAGGTTTCCGCCCCTGGATATCCTGGCGGCGGGGGACGCGAGCACCTACGCTGGTCTTCGCGCCCTTCGAGACGGGGGCGGAACACCCACGGAACGGTCGGTCGAGGAGTTGAAGCGTCAGACCCGGCGGCTCGTTGTTGAGATGTGGCGGGAGAGACTCGAGAATCCGGAACACTTCCACCACAGAGCCGTCAGGGCGATTCTGCCGAGCCTTGAAGCTTGGCTGAGTCGCGGCAGGGGTCAACTCTCCTACCACGCGACGCAGGTGCTCACCGGGCACGGTTGCTTCGGTGAGTACCTGTGTCGCATCAGGAAGGAGGCGACGGCACAGTGCCACCATTGTGACGGGGACCGGGACACGGCACAGCACACATTCCAGTACTGCAGTGCGTGGGCCGAGCAGCGCCGTGTCCTGGGCCGGCAAATTGGTCGTGACTACTCGCTGCCGACGGTCATCAAAATGATACTCGGCAGCGGGAGGTCGTGGAGGGCCTTCCTCGGTTTTTGCGAGGAAGTGCTCCTCCAAAAGGAGGAGGCGGAGCGGCGGCGAGAGAGGACGGACCCTTTCCGTCTGGCGAGGGCCCGTCCTCGCCGCCGCACAGTGGTCCGAAATGCGTTTTAGCCGGAAATAAGTCATAAAGATCAAGGTCTGAAAAATCGATTATTTCTCACGAAATAGTACTCGGAAAGAGGTGTCTCATCGAAATATAAACCGTTTTCAATCATTCAGATTAATGATAATAATAAAGAAAGTAAATTAATTAATTTATGTGGAAGCTAATTGACAATGAATTGAGACTCAGCAATGTCCTCCATAGCCTATATTAATGTATTCTACATGTATTTTGAAACAAGATGGTGCGTGCTATAATTTATTTCGAATACAACAAAAATCGCAGAAAATGACAATCCTCAACTTTAATGGTCTATAAAAAAGTTGCACAACGTTGCAAATTTTGACCGAATGAAATAGGTAAAGTATACCTTCCTTCATAAGATATTAAACACAGAGAACCGGTAAGAACCAGCTCTGAAAGTTATAGTAATTTCAGTATTCTTAGCTCGTCAATTAGTACGTAAAAGCGACCAGTTCGAATTGATAAATATTATTGGCTTAGAACAAAAGTTGAACGAGGTTGCAAGTTTTGACCTATTGAAATAGGTAAAGTATGCCTTCCTGGATAACATATTAAACGCAGATAACCGGAAACAACCGGCTCTGGAAGTTATAGTATATCAGGAAAATACTTTAGTCACTGAATATTTTCTGGTGGACCTTGGCAATTAAGTGCCACTTTATCAGAAAAATACTTTAAGACTAATACTTCAAAAGGGACGCTAAGTTTGGGTGTAGGTGTGCGTATTTTGATCTAAGAGAGTTATCCTGAATTGACAGAAAGTACTTCCCGACACTTCGACTTGGGAGATTAACAGTCGACAGTTCCTCTGTTACACAAAATATGGGCGCCAGGCATCGGAGATGCCACACAAAACGAAATTAGAATCGAGGCACGATATACTTGAGAGGAACGGCCACTGGAGATGTCCCAAGGCGGCGGAACGGTTGCTCGGCTAGGAACTTGAACAATAGGAGAGCACGTGGGTCGACACGAGTGACCAAGCCAGACGTTGAACTCAACAATGTTTATTTCGCTAGTAAAGCTTACAAGAGAGAGGCTTCGTACGAGGTGTTCATTAGCAACCTCGGACGAAGCACGTGGCTTCTAGGTGGTTCAAACGAAAATTACATTTCGGTGACAAGAGTTCCGGCGGAGATGATCAGTGCTAATGTTACTCGAGTGACGTTACAGATTATTTCTTTAATCTCGGAATACAGTGTGACTCTTGATCGGCCTCAGCGTACAGAAAGATCGTAATCCAAAATACAGAATTCTACGGTTCACAATAATCCGGGAAAATTGCGACGAGCATAGAAAATAGGAAGCTTGCAGTAATTTGAGCGAGAAACGAGAAGCAACGAATCCTGGCTGGAACCGGAACGGAATTTGTTCCTTACAGAACGGCCAGGCAGAAGAATGATTTGCTTACCGCTAGTATTTTAGTCGGGGCCGCTGGATCGAGATACGGTCTCGCTTCCTTCCTTCCTTCCTTCCTTTTAATAGTAGTTTTTCGGATTCGTTATTTGTTCGGTACTACTCGCACGTCCGCTCGCAACGCTCGCCAATACAAGAGTGCCGAATCTCGGCACGCGGGCCGTAACGTTCGCCTAGCCGCCTTTGTCTCGAAGATCGAATCTTATTGGTCGCCGGTTTCTACCGCGCGTAAAGGACTTCGATGTGCCCTCGGACGAGTGACGCCAGGGCCGTACTGGCCCAACTGTGCGCCAACCCCGCATCGCGGAGGAAATATGATGTCCACTCCCGCGTTGCTGGGTGTCTCGGAATCGCCTGTCTCACCACCCAGTTCCCGTCGAAGATGACCAGTCGTCGGCGGTAACCTTCGGAGGCTGCTGGTTCCTTAGGCTCGTCCTGGTCGAGCCGAATCCTCTTGCTGGCAAATTTGGTGTCTTCGGGTGCTGTGGGCTGGTATTCGTCCCTGGGTTTCCTTGGTTGTGCTAGTTGGCTCGGGCGAAATAGTGGCGTTAGTGTGGTTGCTTTTAAGATCTTCCGGATCTCCCTTGAAGACGCTAATTTCCGCTTGTCTACGGCGCTACGTTTAAGTGTTGGTTGGGCAGCTTGTGACGTACGCAGGGCGTAACGTCACAAGTAATTTCAGTATCCTTAGCTCGTCAATTAATACGTGAAAACGACCAGTTCGAATTGATAAATATTTATACACTCACAAGAAAATGTGCGAAGGAAATCTTAACGTACTGAAATAAATAAAATATTTGTCCTTAATGACATTTAAAAGCTTTTTATTTTTGCTAAGATAAATCAGTACAACAATATAAAACTTAAATATCTATTATAACTATTATTCCCAGAACTCATCATCATCGTTTTTACGGATTTGTTAGAAGTCTAAGAATACTTAAATTACTATAACTTCCAGAGCCGGTTGTTTCCAGTTCTCTGCGTTTAATATGTTATCCAGGAAGGCATACTTTACCTATTTCAATAGGTCAAAACTTGCAACCTCGTTCAACTTTTGTTCTAAGCCAATAATATTTATCAATTCGAACTGGTCGCTTTTACGTACTAATTGACGAGCTAAGAATACTGAAATTACTATAACTTTCAGAGCTGGTTCTTACCGGTTCTCTGTGTTTAATATCTTATGAAGGAAGGTATACTTTACCTATTTCATTCGGTCAAAATTTGCAACTTTGTGCAACTTTTTTTATAGACCATTAAAGTTGAGGATTGTCATTTTCTGCGATTTTTGTTGTATTCGAAATAAATTATAGCACGCACCATCTTGTTTCAAAATACATGTAGAATACATTAATATAGGCTACGGAGGACATTGCTGAGTCTCAATTCATTGTCAATTAGCTTCCACATAACTTATTACACATATCCACATAACAATTTTTTTTTATTATTATCATTAATCTGAATGATTGAAAACGGTTTATATTTCGATGAGACACCTATTTCTGACTACTATTTCAAACCCTGATTTTTATGATTTATTTCCGGCTAGAAACGCAATTCGGACCACTGTGCGCCGCCCTGCGCGAGGGGATGCAGCCCCCCGCCCCAGTAAGCGAGAATACCCGGCCCGCCGACGGATACGAACCAAGGGGCCGTGTGGCGGCAGAGTGGTAGCTTTGTCGCCCGCGCAAAGCGGCCCCGATGTGGGGTGGGGCGTGTCGTGGTCGCACGTCCAGTCCAGGCGAGTATGGTAATGCGGGGGGCACGGTTTCGCTCCTTCTTCGCTGACGGTGAAGGAGTGGGTCAAGCCGTGTCTCCCCGCATGAAGTTGGGGACGCCTCCCCCTCTCGCGTAAGCGAGAGTGGGGATGGCCTTCTCCCCCACCGCGAGAAGAGCCCCGGATAGGGGTAGGCGCTGGGCGACACCGGTCGTGTTCGACAAGAGTTCCCGGTGCCACCCCACTAAGCGCGGAGGATGGCCACTGTTCGGGAACCGAGTCCCGAATTAGGATAGGGCAATTTCTCGCCGTTCGAAACTATAAGTCGATCGCGCGCAGCGCCCAGCGAGTCGCGCGGACGTGGGCCTCTCGGCTCCGCTTGGCTCTGCTCGGTCACCACCGCGCACCGAGGCGCTAGCAATGAGGCGCCGAATTCGAGGATGACTCGATGCTCCCGTGTTTGTGTATACATGCATGTATCGTGCACAAGTATGAGCATCAGCTGTTTAGGGTAATGACCGAGCAATTAGGAGCCGTTACCTTTTGTCTTTTTGAACGGTGACCGCTCTCACTCGCATTGTCCGGAGTTCACGGGATAGACGTGTTTTGCTACCCGCTGCTATCCGCGATCTATCGTTTTCGCACACGGGAGAAGATCTGCGTCCCTTTCGGTGGCCGCGACGAAGTGTAACGAGGGCAATACATTAAATTATATTTAGTGAAAGTGCTGTTTCTTTCTCTCCGCCACCCGTCCGCTATCGATCCAACGATCCCAACTCTGGAGCCGCTCCACTCCTCCCTATCGTACAAAACAGCCACCGTGGGGTTTTAGCCGGTAAGAGTCCGGCACTATCCCATCACTCCCACCAGGGCGGCGGGGTGTCGACGAGGATTTCCCCACGTAAAAAAAAAAGGTTGGCATTCGTGCTACCATTGCGATGGGGACCGGGACACGGCGCAACATACCCTCCTGGATTGTGTTGAGAAATACTTATTTAAAAGTAATTTCGAACATGGCGCTCAAATCAAAAACCGAAGTGCGCTACGATAAAGCGAGACTAAAAAACGATAACGATACAACTAAAAAGAAGGTACAAAAAATAATTGAAAGATTATTAGATCTTCAGACAAGTCTGTTTAGAAAGACGTGATTTGTAAAAGAAAAGTTAAAATAGTTTAACGATTTGTATGTGAGTATATAAGATAAATGTACCTTGTTATGGTCTTAATATAAAATACAACAGATACAACCAACATAAGAACATGTTTAGTGATTAGAGTGCTTTAATATAAAATACAACAGATTGTCCTGTCTGGAGCGACCAGTGTCCTGATCTGATATGTAGGAAGTGATCTCTCGCTGATTCGTACCATCCGTGGCTATCGAACCGTGTCCGGCGTAGCCGCCAGCGCTCTATCGGGGTGTCCACCGTGGGTGATGGAGGCGACAGCCACCGCAGCGGCATACGAGGAGAGGCGGCGTATAGGGGAAACCCTCCGCGGCGAGGAGAGACAGAGGGCGGTGCTCGACCTCCGCGCAAGAACTAGGGGCAGACTGCTGGGCGACTGGCAGGCCTGGCTTCTGGATCGCCCCCCGCGTTGAGGCTGCGGCCGGCGCGCTTTGTCGGCTGTTGCCCAACGTGGGGGGGAGCGGGAGGACGTGCTCGCCGTCTGTATGCCGGGGTGGTGCGGTCCATACTGATGAATGGCGCCCCGGTCTGGGCGACCAGCATGGTTGCCAGTGCGCGGTGTCGCCGCCTAGTGGTGGCTCTGCCGCCCACCTATAACGGCCCCGAGGCGGGGCGGGGCGTGTAATGGTCGCACGTCCCGCCCAAGTTGGTTCGTCTGGTCATCCGGGAGGCGCGATTCGCTCCCCCTTCGCGGTCAGTGAAGGAGCGGATCGAGCCGTGCCCTCCCGGGCTCGGTGGGGGGGGGGGCTCCCTCTCTCGCGCGAGCGAGAGGAGCGATGGCCAACCCCCCCTCCACGTCAAGTGCCCCCAGAAGAGGGTGGGCGCGGGGCGGCACCGGTAGTGTTCGCGCAGAGTTCTCGGTGTCGCCCCATTACGCGCGAAGGATGGCCACCGTGGGGTTCAGTCGGTAGGAGTCCAGCACTCCCCCTCCGCCCCCACCAGGGCGGCGGGGGGTCCATGAGGATTTCCCCACGAAAAAAAAGGCCTCGACTTGAGTCAGCAACGTGGACATTTCCTCGAAGGTAAGTGTGGCTTCTCCGAGTACTCGACGAAGATGGTGTTTAGTTGATTTGTCTGCAGCTTCCCAAATTCCCCCGAAATAGGGAGCTGCAGGAGGGTTGAAACGCCACTTGATGTGGTGCGCAGCCAGGAAGTCCTTGAAGGCGTTGCCTTCCTTCGTGGTAGAAGCAAAGGCTCGCTTCAGTTCGCCGTCCGCTCCCACAAAGTTTGTGCCCTGGTCACTCAGAATTTCCGAGCACAGGCCTCGTCGGGAGATGTATCTTTTGAAAGCGGCTAGAAAGGCGTCAGTAGAATAATTAGATACGAGTTCAAGGTGAACTGCCTTTGAGCTCAGACACACAAAGACGGCGATAAAGGCTTTATATGATTTGTGTCCCCGTGCTGCAGCGGTTCGCAATAAAATTGGGCTAGCGTAGTCCATTCCTATGGATTGAAATGGCCGTGAAGGAGTCACCCTGGAGGCTGGGAGGCTGCCCATGAATGGCTGCGGGGTGGAGGCCCGCCATCGAATGCACACCAGACAGCGGTGCAGGGCATTCTTCACCAATCGTTGGCCTTGAGGGATCCAGTATCTTTGCCTCAGCGTTCCCAAAGTAAGTTGAACGCCTCCGTGAAGCACTCTTTTATGAGTGGCTTCAACTAAAAGTAGAGTAAAACGTGAATGGGGAGGCAAAATTATCACGTGACGATTCTCGTAGGACACGAAAGACTTTTGAAGGCGGTCTCCGACTCGCAAGAGACCCTTGGCATCCAGGAATGGAGACAGCGGAAGCAGCGGACTCCGAGCAGGTAGTGGCTTGTCAGCAGCCAGCATTTTGATTTCCGTTTGATAGGCTGAATGTTGAATCACTTTGACCCAACTAATTTCAGCATTTTCTATCTCCGTTGCTGTGAGTCCAGCCGATGAGGAAGCCTTGCAGGGTTTGCTTGTGTGTTTCGGCAACCAGCGCCGACACCAAGCAGTCACTCGAATCAGTTTGTTGAAGGTAGACCATGTGACGGGGCAAGCTAGCCTTGCCACAAGGTTACTCCTCACCCCTGCAAGGCAGGCCAGGGGAACGCCCGTGTGGCCACTCTCTCTCTCTCACTTGCTTGAGCGCGCGGGCCTTATCACCATCGTTGCTCCAAGGCAGGCACAGGCAAATAATACAGGCATTAATGAGAATTGGAACGCCGAGAGGCACCGAGGTGAGCGCGACGGACTGAGCCGCCTAGTGGAACGGCTGTCTATTAGGCGAGGAGATAAGTTCGGCTCCGAGGATGGTCAATCCTCCCAGGCCGAGCGAGCTGGGGCCAGCATACGGGACGCCGGGGCTGCCCTGGAAGACGGACAGCCAACCCAAGCACGTCGGAGCGGGGAGTTGGGAGCCCGTCACTCCTGATGTCGACCGAAAGGACAGCCGTCTCAAGCGGTCGATAGAAGAGGTCGAAGTCGATCCTAACGCGCGGGGTCGATTGCGACACCGCCTAATGGATGGAGCCACGGGAGGATTTGAGGGGTAGCGGCGCTGAGGGTGTGAGGCTACGTAGCGAATTGGGGACTCTCGCTCGTCACTCAGATTGCGACCGTCCTAGCGACAACTGATATCCGAGCGTTTTCCAATTGATTAGTGAAGTGACGAGAGAGAGAGAGAAATCGAGAGGAGTAGACGAGACGCGCAAAAGAGCGAGACTATCTTTGAGAGTTCCAGACGCCTGGACTTAGGCCCTTAAAGCGCAGGCCAGGAGGAGGAATACCGTCATAAGAGACCGGAGACGAACAGCGGTAAGCCTCACAGCGGTTCCGAGCCCGGTAGTCGGGTTCCTCGCAATTGTTGTAGTTGTTCTTAGAGTCAGAAAAGCCTGTAACTGTCCTGCCTTTCTTGGGGCGACTTCGCAAGTCGCACTGAGTCACGCGGTAGCACCCAAGAATCGCGTTCGCCAAACCAAGTAGTGGCCATCTTGCCACTTGTTGCCGGGATCGCTCGGTCGATTTTCCGCTTGTGCGGCACCGCGGATCCCGCTTTATTCGGCCGTAACAACTCGCGGTTCTTCATATTTCCGGCCGCTTCTCGGCCGAACTTTTGACCACCCGCTACCGCGGGGATAGATTGTACAGGGGCCTTCGTGGCCTAGGACCGGGAGCGCGATAGTCCGGTTTGCTTTAGGATAATTAGATTGTAGCATCGTCGGCCCGCCCGACATAAATAAACAGGGCGTTTGTTAACCAGAGAAGTCGTGTCTCTATTGGCTATCTGTGTTGCACATTGTGTTGTCCCCGGCCTCCCTTGTTGCCCGCCCCTCTCTCGAACAACTAGCCGGCCGGGCTAATATCCGCGTGGTCCGCCGCACTTGCTCTCCCTCTCAGGTTGACCATCTCCTCCGGGTTGCAAAATATTATAAATATTGGTCTCGGTTTTCGGGGCCTGGCGCCCAGGGAAGCGCCCGGAGGACCTGAGCTGCGGAGGGGAAGCGCGGCGTGGATTTCCTCGTTCCCCTGGTCAGTTTGCACGACCCGCTGATCGGGGAAAACGGTGGTAGTACAGTCAGTACGTCCACTCGCTTCACCGGTTGATATGTAAGAGCGCTGATGGGTTCGTTGACGCAGGTTAAAGGCGTTTATTTAGCGAATGTTCCCCTGAGGCATCCCACTTCAGGGGTAGTGAGCTATACAATAGTGGGCGCAGCCTTGCCTAGTCACATTACAAGTGAGCCACCGAGATGGTGGCAGCGGCGCCAGGGGGCGGCATACCCCCCCCCAGTCACTCTATGAGGGCAGCGCGGTGGGGAACAATCCCAGCGCCCACGTCGCCTCTTCTCCGGTCATCCGGACCATACGCAGGTCCTGGTCAATCTTACGCTATATTAACAGCGGGGACAGGACAGGCGGCCGCCCGGTCACTGGGCTCTCTTGCCCCTGGGTTTGGGCCGCTAGTCGCGTTCACGGGTGGGGGGGACGCCTCGGTGGCATCCTCCCGCTCGGCGCTGGCCACGGCATATTGCCGTACCCCCGTGACGTGCTCCACATACATGTCCCGCGACCACGCGATCGTCTCCGAGACGATCAACCGCCTCATCTTGGTCGCGTAGCGCGGGGAGACCTTCAGGCTCTGAAGGGTGGCCTCATTCCCCGCGTCCCAGCCGCCCAGGGAGCCAACGACGAACGCGCCGAGGGGTTCGTACTTCAAAAGTTTTCCCACCCTCGTCTCCACTAGCGCGTCCGCAGCGTTTTCGAAGGGCACGGCCACATCGATGAGGACGATCGTTTTTGACGGCTCGTGCGTCACGACAATGTCGAGACGCAGAGTCGCCAGTTCGCCGGTAGCCCCAGGGACGCGCCCATCGAGGCAGACTTCTCCCGGAAGCTTTGTGGCACCGGCGAGCCGCTTGGCAATGGCGTTGTGCCTCAGCTGCGTAGCTGCGGTATGAGCGCCGCAGTGGGAGAGCACATGGGGCAGGCTTTCCAGCTCATACCCGCACCGCCGACAGCGCCTGTCACCAGCTGCCCAGCGTCGTGTCCCATTCAGAGCGACGACGGCCAGGCGAGCACGGTGGACGAAGCGTCAGTCCGCGAAGCGGGTATGACCCCCCGTCCGCATGAAGTGGTTACTCAACGCGTGACGGGAGGTAATGTCATATACCTTCTCTTGATCAGGCTTGGCGAGCAGCGTTTTTATGTAGTGCTCGCCCACCACGGCCCTCATGCGGCCAATAATCTGACCCCTGGCAGCGGGGGGGGGGGGGGCTATTACCCTTCCGCTCTCCCCGCGCGCTGCCATCTCGATGGAGAGATCCCGTCGCTCCTCCCCCCAGACCCACCGAAAACCAAGGCGCTCGCCGGACCTTCTCCCTGCGGCCCTCACACGCGTCCAAAAGGACGCCCGCCCCGATGACGCTCTCGCCAGGTCTCCCTCCAGCGAGCCAGAGAGAAACTCCGCGAGGTCCGCGTTCTCCGGGTCCCTCGCCATTTTTTGGCGCACGGCGGCTCCCAGCGAGTGCCTGGCGATATCCGCCACGACTGCGTCGCCAGCGTTCAACATTCTGAACGCATGGGCTACCGCCATGACGTCAGCCAGGTCAGCCAGCGGGAGTAGGCTACAGCCACCCCTTGTGGGGGGTATGTACACCAGCTCCGCACTGGCTTGCTGGAGCAGGTTGAGCCAAGCCTTCACCGTGCGCCGAATGACCTTGTCAGCCTCCGTCAAGGCGCCCTTCCTTAGGCTGGCACCCCGCAGCAGGAAGTCGAGCCAGGGCAGGATGAACGAGGCCACCGTCTCAATCTTCTGCCAGGGAGCCAGCAGAGAGGCATCCACGGCTCAGAGGTCCGCCAGCATGCCCTGGATCGTCAGGTAGGGTGTTTGGTCTACCGAGATCCCCGTGGGGATCCCCAGGTGCATGTAGGCGTCCCCCTCCGCCAGCGCGGGTACCTGTTCGCCTCCGATCGCGAATTTCGTCTGCGCCACTTCCCCACCCCCCTTGACGTGCAGGGATGCACATTTCCGGGGGTTGAAGGAGAGGCCCAGACGCCGCGCCGTGTCCTCCGCCTCCGCAGCATTTTGGCCATGCCCTCCGGTGACGTGGCCACGAGCGCCACGTCGTCCGCGTATGTCAGCGCGGCCACCCCGTGACCGGCCAGCTCATATCCCTCCCCCGATCCGGTCGCACCACGGACCACAGGCTCGAGGGCGAGGTTGAACAGGACCGGGCTCAGGGGGCATCCCTGCCGCACTCCCGATCGCATCGGAATAGCCTCCGTGAGTCCATCCCGGGTGCGGACCCGCGTTGTGCCTCCGTCGTAGAGGCTGGCCACCAGCCTTCGCGTGTCCTACGGGACACCCGCATCCTCCAGGGCTCCCATGATCGCGCCATGCGGGACGGATCCGAAAGCGTTGGACAGATCCAACCACGCCACCACCACCTCCATGTGCCGCCTCCGTGCGTCGGCGAGTATTTCCTGGAGCACGAAGTTGTGCTTTGCTGATTTGTGGATCCCGATGACTTTTGAAACGAGTGTATATTTGTGTTGTTGTATTAGCTCTTAAAAGAACTGATTTGTACAGTCAGTACGTCCACTCGCTTCACCAGTTGATATGTAAGAGCGCTGATGGGTTCGTTGACGCAGGTTAAATACTAAAATGTGGTGTTACCGGCGCACCAATCAGGTACGAGAAAATCAAAGAACGAGCCTCTGAGAAGACACTTAAATATTTTGCTGGTTGCCGTGCGGAAAGCGGGAAAATCGATTGGGGGGTGCGAAGGTGCGAGGCGCAGGTATTCGGCAACCTCCAACATGCTCGGCTGGTCGGTTCCGCGAAAAAGCTAGCGATCGAAGGAATTTATTGGGGGTACACCATGCAGGTAGGCAGCGGAACCGGAGGCGATCGGTGTTTTCGGTTCTTAGAAGGGAAGTATAAAACAAGGCTGCAATCCATGTGGAAAGCAGCTGGAAAAGTACATTATTAGGCACGTACAATGATCTCAACACGAAATTGATCCAGTACTAGTATCTTCCAGGAAGAAACATCGGATAAAATGTTCAAATCTGCCTTTTGAGTATCAGTCATTTCATTCTCAATACCATAAACGTCTCTTGCAAGATTTTCTTCTGTTTCGGAGTCAGCAATTTCAACGCCTCCATCTTCCGTTTTTCCAGTAATTTCGACGCCTTCTTTTTTAACAGACTCGATTTCAGGGTTTGAAAAATGGTCGTCATCAACTGGGGATTGGATAGTATTCCTTGATGTGCTCTGACCATAATCCGAATGCCTTGCTTGACATATTGAGACATGGATCCACCAAGGGTTTTCATTGATTCGATTCTTGCCTTTTTCACTTTTCTTTGCTGACTGCCACTTGGCCTCCTTGTTGAATGCACCCCACGTGGCATGGTAGAATATTCGCAATAAAAAGTACACTTTCTAATAGAGGCAATTTCAAGTAGAGATTGGTATTGGTCTCTATCTGCGGCTGATATATGTATATGCGCGTGAAACATGAAGAGTGAAACAATCGCCGATTGTCGACTGTTTTGCGGGTGCCCTCGTAAGTGAGTACTTCAATCGCAGATTGAAAATGTCGGGGTGCCAAATAGGAACGACTCGAAAAGAATTACTTGGTGGAAATCGCTCTAAGGGTGTCGATGATTACATTCAGACTGAAGTCTAAGACTAATGAGCTGGAACATATAATTTCTTACATCCCCTCTGGGCCTAAAAAATGAAGGTAGAGAGGAAGTCCGAGTGACTCCAAGAGGGTTGCAAGACGCCAAGGTGAAGTGGTGAGGGTGCTGAGGAAAAATCGGCAATACCAAGGGGGGCTGCCGGGTTTTTCCGCACGTCGGTGAGGCTGCGGCTCGTTAGCCATCAGGATACCTGGTGGTTAAAGGGATCGAGTCCGAGTGCTCTACGCTCGAAATGGCCCCGCTAATCCCGGGGTGCGAAGACGCTTACAAAGACGGACATCTGGGAACTCGATAAAGCGAAAATTAAAGTATTTTATGGCCGGAGAAAACTGGCGAGAAAACATGGCCCGGTTGTAAAACGGCGGTGTTAATCAAGAAGGAAACTTAAGCAGATGTGCGCTTGTAAACTAAAGGGTCGGCAATGCCCAAATATACCTATTGGTAGAGCTAATGAAGCAGATGGCTAATCTCTTCAAATTAAAAAAAGGCACGAAGATGGAATAAAATGTCAGTACTCGTTGGAGTAGTACGCAGTAACGAGATCGAAATTGGAAAATTATGGCGCTTTCCCATTTCCTCCCAACTCTCATCTAAGAGCTGTAATACTCTACAACATACTATTGGATCAATTCTATGAAGTTTAGATTTTAATATGTAAATGTCCCACCCACTCCCGTGGTGTCACCCCCTGTGATGGTGTCACCCGGTGCGGTCCGCACCCATCGCACCCCCCTTTCGACGCCACTGAGTGTCAAAAGTGTTAAGTGCGTAACCCACAAAGCACTCTATTTAGTAAAAGAGTACTGATTACAAATAGTTCAAATTGTTAAGTATGTAGCATATGAATCTTTTAAGCAATAATTGGCAATTACTTATAATTTGAGGAAATGCTAGCTATTAGTTATCAGTACTTGCTCAAACTAATTTCAGCAGTGTAGATGTTTGCTCCACCAGCTAGGCATTTGACAGTCAACATATACCAATCAAAACCAGACTGTATGACCTGCGCATATATCTTACAAAATCTAAATCATTATCTGACTTAACGCTCCAAATATATGATATTAACCAAATTATATGCACATACGCAATCTAATTTAGTTGTGACTGTCAAGTTTGTTGCTTAAGGAACGTTTGGTGAAAACGACATAATTAAGTAATAACTACCAATCATATATCATTTAGGAATATACTAGCCATTGGTAATTAGTACTTGTTTAGTAAATGTCATCATTTTAGATTGTACACTGCTTGAACTATGCATCTGGCAGTCAAGATATATCAAAGTTAGAGTTCTTATGCGGCTATAGCTTATCCAATCTCAACTTTAAATGCATCCTAGCTGTTGGTAATGTATCATTGCTGATCTGAACCTGAATTATTGTATGTTACCACTTTACAAATTATAACAAGCAGGCAACATCTTCATGTGTCCTTTAATTTTAGTATTCCCGACTGAGAAGTATGTAGCCCAAGAAATGTTTCAGTTAAAGAACTAAGATGATGTAGACTAAGTAAGTTTTGTGGTGCACTAACTACTTATTGGTAGTAAGTTTCAGTATTTAAGGATGCGCCACCTTGAGTTATGCATTTGAGAGGCAGGATACACTAAAATTAGACTGTCTATGAGGACAGCTCATCCAATATAACATGTAAAGTGTAAAAGAATAATGCCACTTTAGCAACCAAAAAAATATATTGTAGCCAGGAATAAGGTTCAGGAAGTCAGGAATTGCAGCTATAACAGGATTTATTCAGGAGAAGGTTAGTTTGATACATGGGAAAAGGATCGAGGACAAATAATTTGTTTGCGGAAGGGTACAAAGTTTGAGACCAGGTGGTTGTCGTAGGTAACATAGGATTAGTGTACAGAGGGGACTCGATACAATACAAGGAAAAGGCAGGACTCTAACTTTCGGCATTTTGATGCTAGTAGACCAACTGATCTCGTTTAAACATGAATCGTCAAAACCGGGCGTCCAGGAATATTTCCCCGTGCTCTCCCTCGACCAGGCGTCCGGGTATCATCACCGTACTCTCTCAATCGAAGGCGCCCACGGAAACTCCCCGTACGCTCCCACTCTATTCAGGCGTCCAGGGATGTTCTCCCGTACTCTCCTCTCAGTCAGGCGTCCAGGTACTATCGCCGAACTCTCCTGACCGAGGGCGTCCACGAGAACTCCCCGTACTCTCCTGTTCCTTCAGGCGTCCAGGAGTCATTCTGTACTCTCCTGCTTGGTAGGCGTCCAGGTATTATCGCCGAACTCTCCTGCTAGCGCTCCGATTACCCGTCCGAGAGGGCGGCCGATGGTATTACCTTGTCCTCTCCCTTCGGAAACAGCGTAATGACCGCGCGTGGCCGAGATCAGTCGTTTTATACTAGCCGTTGCTACCGAAATCAACAGCCGCGTTGTCAGGCGTGAGGTCAGCGATCGCGCTCCGCGCTCTGCGTCTCCTTCGCCCGCGGCCGCCTACAAGCGGCGATGACAAGGTATGATTGCCCGTCTAGAAGATTCCAGGCTCTTGTGGAATTTTCCTGATGCTACAACATGAAATTTGAAAGTTTTTTATGACAACACAGTAAATGCAATACGAAATTTCTTTAAAGGTCTTTATTGTGCCATTTTGGACAAAATGACGGAGCTAGAGCACAGCAAGTAAAGCTGTCTAATATTTTACCGCCGGAAGGATTCCTTCTTTAACCTGGAGCAATAAAACGAACATTGTTTAACACGTTCAGGACGGCGTGTACCACCGGTGGCCCACAGCTAGTTCAAAATCCTATATACATATAAGAAAATGCGCCGACGTGAACGTGTTAATTCTGTATTGTGTATAAGCTTAACTCAAAAAATACGTATCAAAATTAAAATATTTCTTTTTGTTAGAGCGACACACAAAAGACAAAGTTTCTGTTTTCGATAAAAAAAATTATGTGCAATTATAAAAGATATTTTATTTCTCTTGTGTGCCGTTCTAACAAAAAGCAATATTTTTTAATTTAATTTCACTACGTACTTTTCGAGTTACACGTATACAAAATTGAACAATGTCTGTTTTATTACTCCAGATCGAAAACTAGAGAAATTTTTCTGACTGTGGAACACAAACACGCTTTCACTTGCCGAGCTCTAACTCTGCCATTTTTTCGAAAATAATTAAATAAAAAACTGTAATCATTCTTTAAAGTATATAATAAAGGCATTCAACCAAATTTTATTATTGCTAAGGATTAAATAACAAAAAGACATGAAATCAGTCCAAAAACATTAAAACGTAAAAAAGTGCTCTAAGTAGTTTGATTTCCCAACAAAATTGAAATATAACAAAAAAGATATTAGATATCTTACAGGAAAGCCAAGTTTTCATTCAAAGATACCTCGATTTAGCTCGCATTAGCAATGCACAATAAATTAACAATAAATTAGTGATTAATAATAAAAAAAAATTTGCGTGTGCGCGTTTCATTCGAGGCACTCGCACCGGTAATATTCCTACAAAACTTTTAAAGAAATTAAATTGTGGTAAAGTGAGTGTTAGGTTTAAATCAGTTTCCCATTGTCCTTTTACCTCGCAGTGAAGCGCGCACACGCCGTTTTTTTTTATTATTAATCGCTAATTTATTGTTCATTTATTGTTCATTGTTCAGTTATTACCCTTTCAACAAAAGGAAGCAAGAATTATTAAAATGCAAAAATATAGTATTACAGGTGCAAATACGTCAAAAATACTTATCGCGCAAAAAGTTTATAGAGCGATAAGTGCTATATTTTATCATACAAAAAATAATAAACAAAATAGCCAGCCTGGGCATTATACCTGTTTTGTAAGAGATAACAAAAATAGATTTATTAACATTGAGGATGAAAAGATTATACAAAAAGTACAGTGGCCGAGAGGTGCAAAAGATGCCTAACTACTATTCACTGAAAAACACGGTTCAAAATGGTGTGATGTACAAACTTACTACCTCGTCTGTATTTAGCGACACCTTTGCAAAATCATAAACGGAACTAACTATATAAAAAATATTCCTCATTTAAAAGAAGTCCTGCAAAAAAACAATCCTCTCGTTGCCCTCAAAACATTAAAATGTAGAAGAAAGCATCAGGTAGTTTTGTTCCACTTCCCGAAAGACGCCCACCAACCCAAAAGAGCATTCCGCATTTAAAAGGAAATTTTTAAAAAGTGCCAAGTACTTTTCTCTCACACCCCAAAAACACTTGTTAGCTTCTTTTAAAGAATATTGTTAAATGAACGACCAAAAAGACATGAAATCCGTCCAAAAACATTTAAAAAAATGTGAAAAAAGGCGCCAAGTAGTTTTGTCCCTCACCCCTAAAAAGATTTTGCCTCAGAAAAAATGTGCTGCATTCAACAAAATAAATCTGTGGTGAAACCACCTCTATCAAATTGACCAAAAATGTAAATCGATAGCATTGGGAGGCCAAGTTTTGATTCAAACACTCTAGTAAAAAAAACAGGAACAGGATATGAATGTGAAAACCAAACCTACAGTTAGGAATATAAAACAAAACATATGTTAAACAATCGTGAAAATTAAAATCAAAATATATCTCTTCTGTTCGTTCAATTTATCAAAGAAAATGTAATACTTGGCCCGCCCGGTTCTTCACAAATCGAGTTTCAAGTCTTTCACACGGTAAACGAATGAAATGTTAAACCTATACCTATATCCTGTCATTAAGAAAGCTACGTTCTGTAAAATATACTCTCCATTTTACATTTTACCACTAACGATACAATAGCGATGTGCAATAATATAAGGTATCATTTGAATAATAAGGTTGCATCCATATGTGTGTAGACTTGAAACTCGATTTGTGAAGAACCGGGCCGGCCAAGTATTACATTTTCTTTGATAAATTGAACGAACAGAAGAGATTGTAACGAAACTCCTCGCGCATAAGCATAAGACCGGAAGGTCATGAACTCTAGAATTAGGAAAAACTTCTATCGCCTCCAGGAAAGGTCATGACAAGTCAGTCAACTCGCAAAAGAAATGTACCGCTTCTAACGTTTGTTTGAATTTCGCGTGAGCAATCCCACACCGTTGGCCAGGGACGGAACTCTACCACCTGCACCCAGGCGAAGATTTTCGAAATTCGTCACTCTCAACCACGAGACTCCGGCTCGACGTGTAGGCCCCATTACGGATGACAGCAGCCCTCGAAGGAGATCCACCGCAGCACCGGCCATGCCGCAGGAACTTCGGGCGGTAGGGAAGGCGCGTCCATGAGGAAGGACTCATCTGCAGCGGCTATTCGAGTCTTCCAGAGCGCAGGGGCATGGCCCTGTCGTGGGGGCTCCCCGAGTCTTGGCGTTCGGGTTGTAGGGTGACCTAGACGGCCAGGTCAGGGGCGCAGGAGGTAAATTACCGAAACTATTAGAGTCCCGCGCGCGGAAGGAGCGGCCATTCGTTACGCGAACTCGAGTTGGTGAACCAGTGCCGAGCTGCCGAATACGGAAGTCTATCGAAATCTACGATTTGGTAAGCGACCAGCTCTATTCTCAGAAACGTAGTGGCCGGTCAGGGGATTGTCCTGATCCGGTATTGTACACGTATTCTTGGTTTCTCTATTTTAACATCTGGTTCTGTAAAACGCCCAAAAATGTATCGTCGAATCATTATCGCGCTTTCCTGGAGGGTTTTCGCCCGCGTATCGAATCACAAATCTCTCCGTCCATTAGTTTAAGTTCTCGCGTCTGAGATTCATACATTTTTGTGCTCGAATTATACTCCGAACGTCTCGCTTACCGAGACTTGCTCCCGCCGTATTTAATTGGAAACTTTTGTAATAATCTTTGCCGCTTCGCTTGCTTCCCGCGGGCACCGTGAACTGCCCGCGTGAGTAGCCCGTTCGCAAATCACTATTGACTGTTCTTGACCATCTACCGCGAGTAATAAATCTCATTGTACGCTCAATTCTGTCTTGGTTGCGTCTTCTGCCGAGTCCACGGCCTTATCCTTATCCGAATACAGCTGAGCTGCCGTGTCAGAGAATCCGACGGAGTTTCCGTGGAGAATTTCCGACCTGCGTGGTCAGTTAGTCGGTGTGAGTGGTATCGCAGGATACCTGGCGCCTTGAAGTTTGTCTCCCGGATTCCCCGTCGAAGGTCAGGGCTTATTCGAAGTTAGATTCAACCGAGCAATGACATCCCTCAGGGCATAGGCCAATTTAGTTCATCTTTCCATCAGTTAAAAAAATCACATTTTCCTGGGAACTACTGAGAACTACTGTCAGAACTACTGTTATGAGGGAAGAGGGGGAATGCTCCCCAACGCCCGGGCCATCGCGGGGAACCCCGCGGCCACTTTCGCGTGACCGCGAAGAGTTTCCTGCCCTGCCGTCAGCAGGGGGAAGGAGTCGGGTGGATTCTCGCGAGCGGAACCGCGAGACAGAGCGCCGACGAGAGCGCTCGCGGGAGAGACATCGGCGCCATAAGAGGCGTCATAGGGAACGTTCCCGTTCCCGGGAGCAAGAAGTACTGTAGGGAGCTGGAGAGTTGGCCCCTGGGAGGCAGACCAAGATTCACAGGGGCCTGGCAATCCTTGGAGGCAACACCTACGAAACCCTCGAAAATCTGCCTCCGTATTGCCTACTAGGGAGCTGGAGAGTTGGCCCCTGCTTACTTACCTGCTTACCGGGTTATTCGTATACCTGCTAGAGACAATGCTTGGCTTGCTAGGGACACGTGCCCAAGTAGCGTTTTCCAGTCTATCATGTTTCTTATACTTGTCTTAAAATACATAAGACTTATACACTAAACATTTGCAATTCTTTATTCTAGGTAATATGATTCTATGTGTCACTTTCATTTATATGAAAATGTCAGAATGGTGCGATTTCGGTAACCTTGCCCTGCGGTTTCGCGATGAGGGATGAAAAGAAAATCCCGGTGCAACCAAACCGTTTAAAGGACTAATCCTTTAAAGGAGCGCCCTTTTAAATTGGGTTGCCGGACACTGTGTCTGACTGTTATTGTTACGAGAAACTAATCCGACTTAAAACCGAATTAACAGAACCGTAGCGAACCCGTTTTGGCAAACTGAATATGTTTAAGAAAGGCGCCTATTCTGAACTCGCTCGGCGCCTGTACAATTAATAGGGTATACCTTTGCCCTTGCCATTTATTGCCTGACTGCTCCTAATGAAAAACTCTGGGTTACAGTGTGTCAAAATAAGGCACCAGCTATATCCTCCAAAATCAAAGGATAATCCGTTCTCGCGTTAATTAGTCGAACGTCTTGTTTCATAGTTAGAAAAGAGCGACTAAAGGTGCGGCCGGGACCGGTGACGCGATCCCTATGACCTGCACTCATTCATTCGCGGCTACCGCACCGGCAACAAATTGAAAATAGGCATACCTCTCCCCGAATGGCCTAAAATGGTCACTGGGAATACCCCGGGTATTGTTACAATTCGCTACTATTTCTTGGTATTCGTCGGTGTTCGCGGCTGCTCTAAATTGCGGTAAAGGCTGTAAAAGGGTGCCAGCGGCCACTAATATGTATTGGCATTATTGGTTTTACTCTTGCAGCTCTGCTGTGGGGGTAAAAACAATCGTTAACCAATCCCGGAACACCAAGTTTAGGTATTATTGGTATTTAAGCTGTTTCGCGAATCTACCTGGTGCGAGTTTACTGGTAACCAGCTTACTAGTAACACGAGCATCAGGAACGCGTTTCGCGTATTATTCATTTTCGAGAGGAGCAGCAAGTGTTGTTTAAGATGGCAACGGTGAGGAAGAACGGGCAGACGATTAACGGCGAATCGCGAGAAATAGTGCGGCGTATTATCGCGATCTGCGATGAAGAGGCCAACGCTGGTGTGCCGACGTTTCCCTTGAAACAGGCAACGAAACGTGCTGCCGCATATGCCGGGGTATCAGAAAGATCCGTGAAGAGGATCAGGTGTGAGAGTGCCGCAGCTGGTGATGGAAACCCATTGGTGACCCCCGGTAAAAATCGGCCCAGAATTGCCACAGTCCGCAGAATGACGGACGAAGAGAAAGGGCAAGTAAGAGCGGTAATCAACGACTTTTACTTGGAAAAGAAGGAAGTCCCTTCAGGACCAAAACTTCTTGCAGCGCTGAAAGAAAGGACTGCTTTTCCCTGGGAATTGCATACCTTGCGCAGATTATTAAAAGATATGGGCTTCCGGTGGAAAAAAAGCCAGAACATGAGAAAAGTGTTAGTGGAGAAACCACAGATAGTGGAATGGCGGACCCGATATATTCGGGCCATAAGACGGCATCGTGCAGAAGGCACACCCATTGTGTATTTGGATGAGACATGGGTTGACAATACTCTCACTCATGGCAAGTGCTGGCAAAGCCTGGAAACCCCAAGCATCATGAAAAATAATAGCTTCACGCACAGGCTAATTGTTGTGCATGCAGGGAGCGAAGGCGGTTTCCTCCCCAACACTCAATTGGTATTCAGGGCTGGGTCGACTAGTGGCGACTATCATGGCCAAATGAATGCCATTAATTTTGAGAAATGGGTTGAGGAAAAACTAATTCCAAATTTACCGCCCAAGAGTGTGGTGGTAATGGACAACGCACCGTATCACTCGGTGCGTCTCAATAAACCGCCTTCGAAGTATGCCACGAAACAAGCAATGATCGACTGGCTGCGGCACAATATGATCGAATTCGATCCATCCCTACGAAAAGCAGAGCTGGCAGAAGTTATTAATGAGCACAAGAGCCCCATCAAGGAATACAGAGTTGACAATATTCTCCGGGAAGGTGGCCATACGGTGCTGAGACTACCACCTTACATGTGCGACCTGAATCCCATCGAGTTGGCATGGGCCAAAGTTAAGAGGGAAATTCGGGAGAAGAATGTGGGAACATTATCAATGGCGAAGTTTCTTGAAGCAACAATGGCAGGAATAGCCATAGTGTCAGCTGCCGATTGGCAAGGATACTGCCGCCATACGCAAAAAGTCGAGGACACGTATTGGGACACCGACGGGCAGATGGAAGATGTCATCGAAGAAATCGAGAATTTAAGATCAGCCGACGATATTGAAGATGCTGAAGATAGAGATAGCACTGAGAGCAGTGAAAGCGAGGAAGAGCACTAATATATAGCACCGTATGATCACCCAACAACTTCCATTCGTCGAAGAAGGAAAGTATTCTTATTTTATGTCTGGTTTTATTTTATATTGTATAAGATTTTTTTTACCACGTATTTGTTTTAGGACGGAGGAGCATATTGAAGAAGATAAGTACTATTTTTATATCACATGCTTCCTCAGATCTGCATTATAAATTACCAGTACTCATTATACATTCATTTTCAGGTGCATCAATAGAGGAATTTAAGTCAGATCGGTAGAGCAGTTTGAAAAAGATGAGTATTTTTATACCAGATGTTTCAGCGGACTTTCACTATAATAATTGATCAGTAATTATTATGCATTCATTCTCAGGTGTCTGTGGGCACAGCGGCTATAGAATCGGGTGACGGGCTGCCGGATACGGGCTACCCAGCAGGTAGCAGACAGGAGGTAGCAGACCGAAGGGACTCAGACTTTCAGGGAGCCGAAAGTCTAGTAAGAAACGTTAGTATTTCTCCTTCATAGTACCGCCTGCTTGGTGCTTGACACCCTGCTAGCCAATCGAAGTTCGACCGATAATTACTGACCATAATTTCTTTTCTTTGAGTTTGCAGGTAGGGGATCTTCAAGGAGGAGTCAAATTTTTCGCCAATCGGGGCCAGATATATCTTTCTAGCTAGGGTCTGCCTCCCAGGGGCCAACTCTCCAGCTCCCTACAATATGTATGTCATTATAATGCGTATTGCATATAACATGTTATTTACACTATTTGTACATTTCAGAACCGCATAGTAGCTGCCATTATGTCTGCCGCCAATGCTATTGCCGCCCGAAACAGCGGCAATTCGCTGTTATAATTGCAACGGGATGGAACACGTTAAGGAAAATTGTTCCAAACCACGTCGTCAATGGGGATCTTGTTACCGATGCGACAGTTTGGATCATCGGGCGAATAACTGCCCCAACCAGAGAGAAAATTTTGTGCCACCTAAGGAGAAACTGAGGCCGCCGCCTGGGCCGTCGGCGAACCTCATCGAGCCAACTTCACTTGAAGCACCATTCCTTGTACCCATCCGGTTTACCGTCACCGAAGATCGTATCCATCGCACAAACTTCCATATTTACGCCTTACTCGACTCGGGTTCACCCGTAAGTTTGATTAAGTCCACGTTGTTGCCGACAGACGCCTATCAAAAAAATCTTTCTGTCAGTTCTTATAATGGACTAAATTCGTCCCGATTAAGAATTTTGGGCAGTTTTGAAATTACCGCAAAAATTGCAGACATTGAGATGCCTCATAAATTTTTCGTAGTCCCTGAAGGTACCATGGAGTACGAAGCGATTTTGGGGAGGGATTTTATAAAATCACCAAAGATAAAGATTGATTTGCATCTAGTGTTTAAGATTACGAAAATTGACGCGGAGAAACGCGAGGACGAATCCGACACATTCGGCCGACAGATCTTACATATCGAATACGTGAACAAACAGGATGACGTCACTGAGACGCTAGATATCAATCCAGAACTTGATTTTGAGTCTTCGACAGCGATTCGTACAATTCTGTCTGATGACTCCTTTACGCATTCCGACCAAAGCGTTCCGAAGAATAATGTAGAGCTGGTAATCACGCTGAAAAACGAACAGCCGATTTGTTTTCAACCACGTCGCTTAGCGTTCACCGAAAAGGAAAAGTTGCGCCTCATCCTGGACGATTTGTGTACTAAAAAAGTAATTCGACCAAGCGATTCCCCGTTTGCAAGCCCAATTGTACTTGTTCGTAAAAAGAACGGAGAAATCTGTTTGTGCGTGGATTTTAGAGAATTGAACAAGGTCACAGTAAAGGAGAACTTCTCGGTGCCAAACATTGACGATTGTCTGTACCAGTTACGTGGGAAAAAGTTCTTTACGAAACTTGATCTAAAAAATGGTATCCATCACGTGAAGGTTTCTGAATCTTCCATAAAATATACCTCGTTTGTGACACCCTTGGGCAAATTCGAATATTTGGGAATGCCATTTGGGCTTACCAATGCGCCCCGTGTTTTTCAGAGATATATTAACGCTATTTTTTCCGACTTAATGAGATTTAATAAAGTGATTTTATATTTGGATGATATTTTAATTGCCACAACAAGGAACGAGGAACACATTGAAATTTTGGAGGAGGTCATTCGTCTGGCCAGGCAACATCAGTTGGAATTTCGTCTTGATAAATGTTCGTTTATGTATCAGAAAGTTTCATACCTTGGATATATAGATGATGAGTTAGGAGTCTACCCAGGAAAGGAGGGTATACAAGCTGTTTTGGACTATCCAACTTCACGTACAACTAAAGAGGTTCAGCGGTTTATTGGGCTTGCAAGCTATTTTAGACGTTTCATTCCTAATTTTTTGATCCTAGCAAAACCCCTCTATGATTTGTTGAGGAAGAATGCTACTTTTCAATTTAAAGTCGACGAGAATGACGCATTTATGGAATTGAAGGAACTATTACT
This sequence comes from Ectemnius continuus, assembly GCA_910591665.1. NCBI lineage: Eukaryota > Metazoa > Arthropoda > Insecta > Hymenoptera > Crabronidae > Ectemnius > Ectemnius continuus. Next base: position 38,682 of record CAJUYD010000032.1, read on the forward strand.
AAAGACATACTAAAGACAGAACTGCATTGCGATGCAAGTTCGAGCGGTTTCAGCGCCGTGCTAATGCAGAAACAATCGAATGGGTTCTTTAGACCAGTATTTTATTTTAGTTGGCGAAGCAGCGTGTAAATGTTCGAATCGCCCATTGGGCAATCTTTCTGCAAAGCTTCGATTACGAAATCGAGCGTCGTTCGGGGTCGAAAATGTCTCACGTCGACGCACTAAGACGTGAACACAGTATTCTCATTTTAGAACCGAATACCTTTCAATATGTGTTATCTGTGAAGCAGACACAGGACGAAAAGATCAAAAAATTTAAGGGATTGTCTTGAGAAAGGAGAACAAAAATATTATGAATTACGTGACGGTTTGGTATATAAAAAAATGGACGACAGTAGATTACTCTTCTATGTTCCCGAGAGCATGGAATACAATGTTATTCGAACTTGCCATGACGATTTAGGCCATTTAGGGACGGAAAAGTAGTTGAAAGTATTTGCCGAGTCTACTGGTTTCCCCAAATGCGTAATAAGGTTAAGCATTATATTGATAATTGTTTAAAATGCATTGAATTTTCGCCCCACAGTGGAAAGTCTGAAGGATACCTTCATAGTATAAAGAAGGATAATCATCCGTTCCAAACTATACATATCGATCATCTTGGACCGTTGGAAAAATCAAACGGTATGCAGCACATACTATCTGTTGTCAATGGGTTCACTAAATTCATCAAGTTGTACCCTTGCAAATCCACGACTAGTGCAGAGGCAATTAAACATTTGCGACAGTATTTTCGCGATTACAGTCGACCTCGCCGCATGATTAGTGACCGCGGTACTGCATTTACTTCTGGTATGTTTAAGGAGTTTGTGACCAGTGAATCAGTGGAACATGTTTTGATAGCTACGGCCACGCCTCGCGCAAATGGGCAAGTAGAACGTTTCAATCGCGTTATAACGCCGATGTTAGCAAAACTGGCAGATCATCCAAGAAAGTGGACAAGCGTGTTAGGAAAACTCGAATACGCTCTTAATAATAGCATTTGTCGTTCGACAGTCGAGACGCCAAGCCGATTATTGTTCGGAACTGGCCAATTAGGAAATCTTGATGATAAGTTGCGGTTAGCTTTAAGCAATGAAAATCTGCCGGACAGAGATCTGTCTGCCGTGCGTAATGAAGCCGCAGGTAAAATAGAAGCGAGTCAGGCAGCGAACGAAAAACAGTATAACCGAAGGCACAAGCCTGCGACTGTGTATCGCGAAGGCGATTATATGATGATTTCAAATCACGATGTTAGGCCCGGCGTGAATAAAAAATTCATACCTAGGTATAAGGGTCCCTATGTTGTGACTAAGGTATTAGATAAGGATCGCTATATCGTTAAAGATGTGGAGGGATTCCAGTTAACCCGTGTTCCTTTTAAAGGTGTCGTAGGCCCCGATCAAATGAAACATTGGGTACGTTCCGACTAAAAGTTCGTGAGAATTCCTTTCCGTAGATTTAAGTTCTGTAATGTATGAGATAATTTCTGTTCTCTGTATATGTTCGTTTGAATTTCTTACTGTTATTGTATTGTGTATGTTTCTGTTGCATGTGACCGAGAACGGCCACTTATGTCAGGACTGGCCGAACTGTAGGCAACCACAAAGTATTTATGTCTGATCATCGAATCCAACGGACGAGGTTCTCAGAATCACGTCTAGACGACGTTCCGAGAAGGGCAACATTGTTGCGCCCGTCCCCTACCATTGCCTCCCTTAGAGCCGACAGCGAGCCGATCTCGCCAGTTCGCTGATGACCGACGACCAATAAAGATCTGTTAAAATTAGAAGACTTGAGAACTTGCTCATTGCCCGTTAGCCTTTCTTATTCCTTAGAGCCACAGCCCACCGCCCTGTTGTTGGCTACACAATGTATTTATTTAAGTTAGGTTTGCAGTGTAATTATATATATTTAGTTTATAAGCCATGAAATGTATCTGGTGAGTCAATAAAAAAATATCCTCATTTCTTATAAATATTATAAGTTATTATCATTTAAATAAAGTGTTTAGGTTTTGCCCTTCACAGAATGGCATCAAGAGAATTGCAACTGGCGTACAACTTGGTTAGATTAAGAATTCATTTGGATAGCTGCAATGAAAGCGAATCAGAAATAGTTCCTCGCAAAAAAGACGTCTGAATGTATTAAGTACCTCAGAGTCTGAGGAAATCGAAGAGAATTGCGTAGAAAGTGCGGCCGTAACAAATACAGTATGGACAACTGAAAAATTCAAACCCAAAGTTCACCATTTCAATCCACGGAATTCCGGAATACAAACAGGGATAAAAATATCGTAGAAAATTATAGATTATTTCCAATTATTTGTAAGCGAAGAATTAATGGAGTACATTGTTGAAAAAACGAACAGCTATTGGCAACAAAAGAAAAACAATAATGAAATATTAACTGGTACAAATCTAAGTGAACTATACTGCTTTATTGCAAAATGTTTTTTGATGACCAGCAACAAAAGGCTATCATTGGCAGAACACTGGAGCAGAAATAAATTATTGAGAAGCGATATTTTTAGCGATATAATGAGCAGAGACAGGAACTTCTAACTTCTACGAATGTTACACTTTAGTGATAATCAAGTATCCAGTTCCGATCGATTAGGTAAAATCCGAAAAATCATTAATGAGTTACGAGCAGCATTTTCCAACGTCTTCTACCCTTATTCTAACTTATGTATCGATGAGAGTCTGCTACTATACAAAGGCAGACTGTCTTTGAAACAGTTTATCCCATCAAAAAGAAATAGATTCGGCATAAAATCGTATGTTCTGTGCGACTGCAAGACAGGTTACATCCAAGACTTTATTGTTTATACGGGGCGTGATCCACTATAGGGCCTGAAAATAAAGATTATGGCAAATCAGAAAGCATTGCAATGTCCCTCCTAGAGCCATATCTGGGTAAAGGCCACACTCTTTACGTGGACAACTGGTATACAAGTCCCGTATTATTTGATGTCTTGCACAAAAATTATACAAATGCGTGTGGCACTGTCAAAAAGAGAAGGAAAGGAATGCCGAAAATGGACGAAAAATCGAAAAAAGGTGAAGCGTGCTTTCGCACGGCAAGAAATATGCTAGCCATAAAATGGCAGGACAAAAAAGAAGTTTGGATGATCTCTACAGTACATAAGGCAGAATTTGCAGATGTAAAAACACGGTTCAGTATACAATATGCATACAATATGTATGCATACAATAAATTGATGGGTGCTGTGGACAAGACCGACATGGTCATCAGCACCATACATTCTACGAGAAACACGATGAAATGGTATAAGAAGTATTTTTTTCATATGATTGACACGTGTCTATGGAACTCCTATTGTTTATATAAATTAAAAACGAGTAAAACTCTATCAATTGCAAAATTTCAATTAAAATTGATCGATCAAATTTTGAAAAAATATCATAAACAATCAAGCAATCATTGTATAAGACCCGGAAACAATTACTAAACGGAAGACATTTTCCTTCTCCTTATGAAATTAACGGGAAAAGAGGATGGCGAAGGTGTGTCGCGTGTACAGGGTGAGTCACTTGCCTTTGAATCAGGTATTACCGACCGAGCAGGCCTGCTCGGTCGGTAACACAGTTACCGACGGGTCTATCCCACTGTGGAGGGGAGAGACTGAGCTGGCGACGGGACTAGGCGGTCCGTGCCCAGCCATGCGGAACATGCCGTGCCAAGCCAGCAGAGAGGCCGGCTGGCCGCTACACGCTACCCGCTATGGCTTTGCCATAGCATATTTGCGAATGCATGCAAGCACCAGCTTACGCAAGCTGGCATATATAATATATATTATATATAATATATAATTATTATATATATTTATATATATTTCTATCAGCAAATTATTATGTTTAACTAGAATGTTATGAGGAGCTCATGGGGAAATAGCGCTATAATCCATATATACTAATAAGTTGGATTGTAAGACTCTCAATGGTTATCCAATAAATCCCGCAAACTAATAATGCAAAAAGTAGGCAACGTGATTCCCTGTTCATTCGCGCCTCGCTGAAGCAGGATTCAACGACGCACTTAAGCCTTTTCACCACATCAAGGTCGGAAATCATTAAAAAGGGAAAATAAAAAAACTTAATATAATATCTCGGACGATGCCGATAAAGAAATAAATAATAAATAGAAAAAAATAATTTAAATTCGGTGGTGTTCTAAAATGCCACCCCGATTGTTGACGCATAAGGTCATCCGCCGACGAAAATTGTTACGGGGTGCTCGCAACATATCGGGCGTAATCGACCTAAATGCGACACGAATTTTATGCCGAAGATCCTCGGGATTCCTCGGTACCTCCTGATAAACAATATTTTTGATATGACCCCAAAGGAAAAAGTCCATTGGAGTCAAATCAGGACTCCGCGGGGGCCATTCTATTGGACCGTGGCTTCCGATCCAGCGTTGCGGAAATTTCTGATCCAGAATCCCTCTGGCCGCGCGTGATGTGTGCGCGGGATGCCCATCTTGTTGAAAGATGAGTTCGCGGCGAATTTGGAGCGGCACATTTTCCAGAAGGGGATCCAAATCGTTAGTCAGAAAATCACAGTACCGTCTGGCATTGAGATTCCCCTAAAAAAAATACGGTCCAATAATACAATCACTAACTATGCCAGCCCACACATTGACTGTGAACCGGCCTTGAACTCTGCAAACCACTGTGCAACGCGGATTTTCCTCCGCATAGTGGTGTATATTGCGGCGGTTCGACATTCCTGAGCTAGAAAACGATGACTCGTCGGTCCACAGGATGGATTTGAGAAGCGGATTATCGGCGGCATCAAATATATTGACCTAAAGAATCCCATATATAATTAGATTCCTTAAATACACCACTTTAAATTCGATGCCGTTTTTCCAATAAGAGTTAGTTCGTGTAATTTACCTCGTCTCTAATCCACTGGCAAAATTCGATCCTCCGCTCGAGATCGCCAGGAATTAACCGCTGCACTGGCAGTGGCTTATATGGGTGCATATTCAGATTAACGCGAATAATTCGAGTCGCTTTAGACTGGCTCAAATTTAAATCGCGCGCAATGACCCTCGTTGAAGTATGAGGATCCGCGAGAACAGCGTTTTCAACCCTGCGAATATCATTCGCTGGTCGCTGTCGCCTAACTCTGTTTGCAGGGCGGGTATGAAATGCTCCATTCCGTCGTAAACGCCTGTCAACGATAAAAAAAATGCTGGAGGAGGGTGCCTTCTGCCTGGATATCGCTGTGCATACAGCCTAGCTGCATCTCTTTGGTTTCTTGCGCATATGGCATAAATACCCACCATATCCGTGACTTCGTTGCTGCTATACCGAACCATGATTATAGCGAGTTCCGAACACTTCAGAATCTTAACTATGACTGACTCAGAAGAACTGCTTTCTTAACTCAAACGCGAGGGTTCATTCATATATGTTTATACGACCTCTTGAAAATCTGGGTGCGCCCAAAACAGACCCCGGTGTCCTTTTGACCGCGATAACAATAACGTTGAGGCAATAAAATATGCGGCTAATACGAACACGAAACTTGACAAGAATTAACTTGGCAAGCAATAAATAAAAAGTAAATCTAATGAATAGCGAATCACGTTGCTTACTTTTTGCATTATTAGTTTGCGGGATTTATTGGATAACCATTGAGAGTCTTACAATCCGACTTATTAGTATATATAGATTATAGCGCTATTTCCCCATGAGCTCCTCATAACATTCTAGTTAAACATAATAATTTGCTGATAGAAATATATATAAATATATATAATATATATTATATATGCCAGCTTGCGTAAGCTGGTGCTTGCATGCATTGCCTTATGCTCGTGTGAAATCAGAATTGAATATGCAATGCCGGCAATTTCTCCATTTATTGCAAGACCGATGTCGGTAACTCATGCATTCGCAAATATGCTATGGCAAAGCCATAGCGGGTAGCGTGTAGCGGACAGCTGGCCTCTCTGCTGGCTTGGCACGGCATGTTCGCATGGCTCGGCACGGACCGCCTAGTCCCGTCGCCAGCTCAGTCTCTCCCCTCCACAGTGGGATAGACCCGTCGGTAACTGTGTTACCGACCGAGCAAGCCTGCTCGGTCGGTAACACCTGATTCAAAGGCAAGTGACTCACCCTGTACTGTGACCCAACCTCGGTAGGCGGAAGCGCCGGTCGACGAATTCGGGGCAAGGTGGTGGTTTCCCCTGTGCCGCGTTTCTGGTGCAGTTGGGCCGACTCTAAGTCGTTCCCACAACCACCAGTCTCGCGGAGGGAGTTGCTGGTCTCCGACACGGCGCGTCCCCGGGTGGCGGATAGGGGGCCCCTCCGGTTCCAACTGGAGGGTTGCGACTTGCATAAGCGGTCGCCGTGGACCAAAACCAGCACTCACACCTACACACACCCACTTACACCTACACACTTACACTCACACACCGTCCAGGGGCGGTCACCCTCGGGGATTCCCTCCGCCTTAAGGGGGGTCGGGGAAGAAACCCCTAAATAAAAATCAATGATGGGAAGCACGATTAACGAGAATTCGTTTAGGGAGCAAGGGTGCGATTCCCTAGTTCTGGCGGGGGAGAGTGGGCAAGCGGGCTCAACCTCGTCGTCATCCGACAACCGCAGGGGTACGTTGGTGGGCCACTTGGCCAGCGTATCTTCCAATGTCACAAGAGTGCCTAAGGAAGGAGCGGCTGGTTCTCCAGCTGATGGTTCGGGTGGTCCGGGCCCCGTGTCTCACTCGGGGCTCGGTCCCTCGCGAACTGGGAGAGTGCGTGTCTCCCAAAGTCCGGGGGGACGACTCGGGTCCTCGGACCCCGGGTCTAACTCTGGGCCAAAGAGCCACGCACGGGGAATGCGAGAGCTAGTAGTTCGGGTTAGCCGCCTGGACCTGCCGGCTCCCGCAGCACCCGCAGCGGGGTCTTCCTCCTCTTCTAATAAGAAGAAGAAGGAAAAGGCCCCCAAACGCAGGCGGGTCATCGTGTCTGACTCGTCCTCTGCCGAGGACGACTCGGAGGCGAGATCCCGGCGTTTGGCAACGGTGTCGGGGGCTGGCAAGCCCCCGTCATCAAGGACGGCGAGTGCCGGTGTGCCGGCGCCGCCGCCCAGGGAGGAGTTCCCGCCCCTGCCTCCTCGCCGCTCTGCAGAGGCGGAGCGGTCGAGGAGACGCACGGAAGAGAAAGAGCGTCTCGTCGACCTGGAGGTCATCCAGAAGGTGAGACATATGTCCACCTCTGACGTGGGCTCCAGGTTGCTGGAGAAAGCGCAGGCGGTGCTGGGGGTCACCTCGGTGTCCACGGGGCTGAATGGGACCTGTCAAGCCGAGCTGAAAGATGCGGCTCGCTGGCTGTCAGCTGGCACCGCCGAGCTCGCGCTCAGGGCAGGTGCCTCTAGGTCTCCATTGGAGGGCCGCACCGAGGCGATACGCCTGCAGCAGCAGGTGGCTGTGCTAGCAGGAGAGCTAGAGGAATCCCGCAGGGAGGTGGCGGAGCTTCGTCTCCAAGTCGCCTCCCTCGCGGGTCCGGGTCCAGTTGCGGCCCCACCTTCCGAGGAGCCGAAACCGCCCCACGACACGCATGTCTTGGAGCGGCGAATCCTCGAGAAGGTGGGGTCGCTAATTGAGAATCGCCTTAGCGCGGCTTTCGGAGGGGCGGCAGTACAGCC